>CAKKOB020000750.1:0-36801 GCA_918844115.2 Phlebotomus perniciosus | reverse complement strand
GACTTTTTTCTCTGCCCAAATAAAAGTCGCCTAACGGTGGCTGTATTGAATTTCCTAGCACCGCCAAGAGGAGCGTCTGCAGATTGCGTGTCGCAGTCAAAAGGCCCTGATTAAAGTGTCAACACTCCTCGAGATCGTGTGCGATTGTGTGGGTTTTTTGGCGAAACCCCGGAGGGAGGGTGAACGGGACAGTGCGCCAAGTGTGAGTCAGTAAAAAAAAGAATCTCAACACCCTTATGGCATTTCAACAAAGAGGTTCACCTTTTCATTGCTGCTCTTTGCCCTTCCGCGTCTCACTCCTTCCAGCCAGCGAGGCCAAGAAGTGCACTGACCCCTTCTCAAAGAATTCCTCAAGGCACCCTCATCCAGGAGACCCACGAGACGATGGATTTTGGATAGAAACATCAAGAAAACACGCGCTAACCGTATTCGGTTAATTTGAATATTTGAATTTTAAATTTCATCTCATAACCCAACAAAGATGTCTTCTGTCCTAAGGACATTCTGCAGAATGTTTCAAATTACAAGGATTACTTTAGACCTTGAGATCCTTGAGACGCTAAATAGCCAAACATTTCTATTTTTAGCTCTCCCAAAGCCCAGATAACATATAGGTTATGTCATGATTGAATTAATAAAAATGGCTGCTAATGAGAGCAATAGATCAACCGAATTAAATATATCTATTATTGAAAGAACTATTCCAGAAGCCTCAACATCTCGCAATGCCTTAGATCAACTCCCCCCCCCCCAATTTTCCACCCCACATGGCGAGTCAATGCGTAATTATCCTAATGGCCACCCAGAGGCTCAAACTCGATCCAAATTTGCCAACCAATTCTCATTTATCCAATTAAAATTGACGCCTCATTAGGGAAGCTGCCCAGAAAGTGATTGCGTGACTTTTTCTGCGGGGAGGCGAAAAGTCGGATTATCGGGCCTATTGACTCCTTCTCAAGACACCTCATGTCACTTTCACCCAGAGACGCCTCACTGTCTCCAGAAAATACCTCTAATAGAATATCAGATGGGATATTTTGGTTTGCTGAAATTTCAAGCAGGGAGTCCTTGGGAGAAACTTAAAAGTTTTTCAACTTGTCTGCCTTACACAAAGGGATGAGCGCAGTTTGAATGACATGGCGTACAAAGCGGTTCCTTTTTTCGGAACTAAAACTGTTTTAATTTGCATACTCGTCCTATTATGCTTCATTCGTTTCAGGACTTTTGTGCTATGTCCTCTCATCCTCGGGATATTAAATGATTTTTTATGCCTCATCGTAATTTTCCAGTGACGCAAACAAGAGAGAGAGACATTGGAAAATTCATGACTCATCGGCGAAATTGCATTAAGTCAGTGGAAAATTTTTGTTTTTGAGGATGTTGTGGAAAATGTGGCAACGGCGACGGGTGCAGCAGACATGAGGAAAGCCATCCTGAGTGTGAGAATGATACAATTCAAGGACATTGCTATCGTGTTTCCAGCGATTCCCGCAAAAAGGTTGTTGCCGCCTGGCGCGCTGAGCGAGAGGGAAGATGCTTAATAACCGATTTAAATTATTTCCTCCCTGAAAACTCCAAATTATCTCTCACTTCTTGTCTGGGATGGAAACATGTCTTAATTCCTTGTAAGAGTATACAATTTTATAAAAATTTTCAAGCTTCCATTATATGAAAACAGTCTGAAAATAACCTATAAATAATTAAAACAAATTGAAGATCGGTTTTTGTTTTTGGGGATTTCCTATGAATTTTTCGCAATGTGTCTCATGTTGTCTCTCACAGAGAGATAAAATTTGACAAATGCAGAGTAGTTCGGTGGTTTTTTTCGGCTATTTAGCAGATCGATGATAGTAAAAGCCGGCATGTGTGTGTTTCCGAAACACTCATCGCGCTCTCTGTCTCTCTCGCTCTCTCGACGATAATTTGGCGACTCTCTCGCCCCCTTTCGCCTTCCCCGCGCACCAAGGGATGCGAGACGAAAGATACGATGAGTCATGCGCGAGAGAGAGATGGCGTGAGCGAGAGAGAGCAGGAAGCCGTGCGTGTGTGTGAATCAACCACCGTGCAAAACACCACCGGTCCGATCCGGCCCGAAGGGTGGCTTCGTGGTGCGTTCGGGCAAGTGTCACAAACACTCACGAAGGCCTGCACCAGGCGCCTCATTAAAATTGTATGTAAGTGGCGCAATGGTACACAATGGCTCGATGGAGTGCACTGACAACGGTTTCACTACCCTGATTGGTGGCTGATGCCAGCTGCTCTCTGCCGCTCTCAACGAAAGCGAACTTTCCGGGGGTACGACTCAGTCTGTCGTCTCTCGCTCACTTCAGTTGTTGTGTGTCTTTCGTACAAGTGACAGTTGTGTGTTGCCAACTGACAAAGGTAACCCGAGGCTGAGGAGTATTTTAGGACAAAAGATAGACACTTCTCTCTAAATACATTACAAAACATGTTTTCCAATTAAACACTATATCTGTATAATTACCGATTGTTTTTTAAACCGATAATTTTTTAAGAAAATTAAACTACCTAACCTAAAACACATGCTAAAATGCAACACTATCGGGATATTGTGAGATTGATGAATTTTGTCTCGTCCAGTGATTTTCCCAAATGCTAAGTTCTCTGTCTCGAGTGTACAGTGCACACAGTTGAATTGTTTTTTTCGAAGACACTCAATGGGGCCAAACAGACCATAGGATATCGCCTCTGTCCCAGGAACATGTAAGTCTATGTCCCACATGATCGATTCTTCAAAGGGGGGGTAGGGGGACGCGGCGGTGGAAAGTCGCCGCCAACGTCCTCGGGCGTCGCAAGTGGTGGATAAATTGCGTCATGGGTGCACAAGAGGACGCGGGAGGTTTGTTGTTGACACGATAATTGCAAAACGAGCTCACGTAGCCATCGCGACGTAATAAATGGCATCGTGACGACGTGCCACCCCGTCCTTCTCTCCTCGACAATAAAAAAATAACGTTAAATTTCCACTGATGCTTCCAGGAATTATTTGTGAATTTCTTATGCGATCCTGGCATCAGAAAGAAATTTAAATTGGAAATTTGTTAGCTTAATAATTTGGGATGTTATTGCAAAATCAAGAAATAGAAAAGGGAAGAATTTTTTTTAAAAAATATCATAGAAAATACTTTATCCACAGCTCCCCAGCTCTTCTCTAAGTACATTTTTGAAATTTGAACAGCACTAGTAAAAAAAATCGCTAAACTCTTGAGCAATCATCCGCCATGTGTATTTTGCGAATTATAATATTATTGCTCATCTGAAAAAATGTAAAACAATAACTCGCGGACGGAGCGTGAAATGAAAACATCTCCTAATTTTCCCCAGTATCATCCCGCGTGGAAATTGTCTGTTTTCCTTATCCCTCCGCCCCTCTGCAATTTTCGTTTTTCTTTTTTCTTGTTGTCAAAGTGACGAAAATCGATGAGAAATGAAATTCAATTGAATTTCCCGACGCTCCGGAGGGTTCCTTCTGTGAAATTTTGGGAGTTGTACTCATTTTGGGCGCAAAAATACAGGATAAACGATCGAATTGCTTAGCTTATAAAGGGTGGGATTCTTTGGTGATCAACTCGGAATGCTTGATGGAAATGAATGATTTTAGAATTAGAACTGGTGGATTTATGGACTTAATTAGGATATCCTTATGATGATCCTATCTTCAGCTACAACATACTAAAAATTGATGCTGATTCATGTCATAGGTGCTGATTTATTCAATAAAGAAGATTTTTGAATATTTAAAAATGGCTGACATAGGGGAAAGGGGGGCATAATATTACTCCTAGATCTAATCTACTTAGTCTACAAACTCTTGAATGAACGGATGACTCTAAATCGTGCTGCGCTCTCTAAACCAAGTCCCTGCAGTGACCTTTGTAACCTCCTTCATGAAGAGCAAGAATGAGCATATCCTTAGCTCTAAAATCCGCTTCACGATACTTTCTCCGGCGGAATAGTACAATCGAAGGCAAAAACACCATTTTATTGATTTTATTTCCAACGTAACACAACAAAGGCAAACATAAATGTACGATGTAGTGGTGTAACTGTGGAGAATTGGTCTCAAAAAGGAGAGCGAGAGAGTGCGGGATGAAAAAAAATATTCTACCTATACGCGTCTATGGAATTGATAAGTTTTCCCATATATTTAGTATCGCTAGAGAGAGGTATTTCGAAGGAATCTCTCGAATTTCACCTGAAATCCAGGTGGGAGCAATTAATTGAAGCAATTTCAGTGCGGGTTTCTACTGAAATTTGAGGTTAGAAAGTGTTCATAACTTTAATTATTGAGGTTAGGTTACATGAAAAGTAGTTTTAGATGGTTTTAGAGCTTCTATAACGATATAGACTTCTTTTTGGGGGAGCTTTTCTCGGTTTATCTCTCCCTTTGGCATGTGATTCATGCCTCATCATCTCGGTGCTGGGCAAGAATGCTCAGCACGAACCCGACGACACCGTCAGAGTTCAAGTTCAGACTTTTCGTCCTACTTCTGTTTTCGGTTGTGTTTCTATTTATAAAAGCTCCACATTCTCCTTCAATGGCATGGTGTGTGTGCCTGAGAGAGTATCCACCCCCTGAGGGCTCCTCGTCTATATTTGGCGCGCTTCATTTGGGTTTGAGTTGGGTTTTTGTTG
Organism: Phlebotomus perniciosus; assembly: GCA_918844115.2. NCBI lineage: Eukaryota > Metazoa > Arthropoda > Insecta > Diptera > Psychodidae > Phlebotomus > Phlebotomus perniciosus. The sequence continues at coordinate 32,145 of CAKKOB020000750.1, read as the reverse complement.
ATGTGTCTTTTCGCGCGCATTTCGGGGGGAGGCCAAATAAAAGCCCCCCCACACACATTTGTCGGTCTTTCACTTTCCACGGAGAGCTGATGTCCTCTCTCTCAGTCAATGGAGGCGCTTTTCCTTTTTGCCCGTCTCGGAAGGGAGAGGATTTTGCCGTCGCTGTGTATGTGTGAATCCGGAAAAGTTTCACTCTCAGCTCCACTGAAGCGTGGCCAGGAGCTTTCGGGCAGAGAGAGTGCTCCACGTGCGGAGCTGGAGGGGGGGTCGAACCCACCCACACCTCGGCTTTTCCAACCATGCTCCGCATTTGTAATTTATTGTTGATTCATTTTCGTATAAAATTGCAATTTACAACTTGGTCTTTTCGTCTTGGCTTTTTTCTGTCCCCCCATTCCAATTGAGGGGCAGACAAATTCGCACATAATTATTGGGGCTTGAGAAATAATTATTGATGTTCCAGTTGACTGTGTGTAATCACCCCGTCATCCCCTATTTGAAGAAGGATCGCTTGCATTTTCCCGCAATTTTTGAATTTATGATTTTTTTTATAACGGAAAATCAAACTGCTTTAAAGTCACAAATCATCTGCCCTTCGTCACACAGAAGCTGCTCCTCGTCCTTTTTAAGTTCTGTTTGTGCCTCTGAATTTCCCTCTGACTCTGTATGGGCCCGAAATTATGGTGTATTATTCGCAAAAATCAATAGAGTGCTCGTGATGGTGATATCTTGGGGGGTGGTTGGATGGTGAAAAGAGAATCCTCCAGAGTCGAAACAATTAAAAAGATTTCCATCTCCAATGGGGCGGCTGGGTTTTTCTCTCTTACCCGCCAAAAGAACTCGCGTTGTCATTTTTGGTGGCTTCGTTGTGTTATTAAATGAATTATTTTTATTTCGTTATTATTGCTTTACATTGTTATATCTTCTCGTGGCATCTCTCGTGGTTGGCTACCGCACGAAAGAGACAGGCCGAAGAGCCAAAAGGAAGTCTTTTTTGTTGGGACTTGAAGAATGGTATTTAGTATCGGAGGCGATGGTGGTTGTGGGTAAAAATAAAAGAGCACGAGAAAAGGAATTTTTTTCAATGTGTCGAGATGGGGCTCCCAAAGAGAGAAAATAAACATCAATTTCGCACTCAAACCATTAATTCAATGTTATTTTTCTTGTATTCGCGCGCGCTTCTTTCACCAATTGTTGTCTCTTGTACATTAAATAAATTACAGGCGGTAATTAATTTTTATGTTTTATTATCACATCCTTAAGCGATGGACAGTGAACGGAGAAAAAGAGAGAAAAAAATTTCATTCATGTCAAGCATAAATTGTGGATATTTTGTGCACTCAGAGAGGATAATTGTTAATTGTTTCTTGGAGCCTTTCTTGCGCGCGCGACATTGTTGGAACATCTGCCCCTGTTAAGTCCAATGGTGGAAGCCTTCAATTCATCAGTTGGAAGTTGGCATTTTGGTCACAAAATTGTCCAACAAACACCTCGAAGGAAAAGAATGGAAAAAACAGTCATGTCGTGTTGCATGCTGGCGAAAGCTCCTTCGGGGCCTTAAGAGGAAATTGAGACCATTACCTGGGACAAAATCACCCTCGGAAGTAGGTTATTGTCCCCCCTTTCGAGTGGTTGTGGAAAATATAGGGAGACATTGGGAATTATGCAGTGAGATTTCCCAGCTCAATAGTCTTTTTATCCACCCTCCAAATGCCTCTTTTGCCGCCCCCTTTCAACCCCTCGGATTTCGGTGACGAGATGACAAAGTATCACAAATGATGATTGTGGCGAAGAAAATTTTCCATTCATTCGCCGCTAAGCATATGGGGAGAGACTCCTTCGACATCCTGGAACATGACTTCCTCCCCCTCACCCCCATTAAATTGTGTGTCAAACAGTGAGATATTCACGCAATTGCTTCCGGGCAGATTACACTTTGCTAGACACTCTAACTCCTGCCCAATTGGGGAGCGATGAGTGCCGAAGATTAGGGCTCTTCAGGCTCTTTTGAAAATTAACATATGATGGGTTGGAGATAGAATGTTCACGTTTTCGATGGACTCCCCCCTTTAAAATTGTAAGATCATTCAGAAAATAACAGCCGTAAACTCCGGCAGAAACTTACGAGCATTTAAAATTATTATGGAAAATTTGTAAAGCTTTCGAACAAAGCTTGTGAAAATTCTGGAGAACTTTTGGAAATTTTCATAAAGCTTTCCTAGAAAGTTTTTGAAAACCTTCTTAAACAGCTTTAGAAATCTCTCTTTAACTGCTTTAGAAAGCTTTCTTAAACAACTTTAGAAGTTATTATAAGTATATAAAAATTAAATTAATAAGATGAAAGCTTTTGGAAGCTTCCGAATTGAAGCTTTGGGGAGCTTTTCTGTAAGATATAGAAGTGCCAGAAGTGGTGTACATTCTTTGACCATGAAAACCTCCCCCTTGACATTTTTATATAATTTAAAATAAATAAATAATAATCCTTAAGCTCAAGTATTTAATCCCAAAAATCTACCACTTGGAAACTTTTGCAAAGTTCCTTGTTGAAATTTTCAATATTTTCTCCACGAAATCTTTATGGCACGTGAGCCTGGATGAGCGGGTAATTCAATTTGCTCTCCATCGCTTTCTCGTTGCGGTTTTAATGCACACCCGCCTCACGATCCCAGGGAGTTTGTCTTTGAGCCGCGGCAGGGCGGGAAAAATGTGAAAAATTGTTAATTTATTTAAAAAAGAATAATTTATATTCAGCGGCAAGTCGAGGAGCGCAGCTCTGATTTTCACTGAGGGAGAGCACGTGACACGCGTGGGATGGGTGTTTGTCTGGATGTGGGTGGGTTATACGACAAGGTATAGATATGGAAAAAAAAATCGACTATTCACCTCACGGCTGTGACGTTGGAATCCTTATAGAGTGGGTGTGCGCGCACTGAAGAATTTTCCCCAGGGGGGTTTGGGGTGCAATTCAGCGATCTCGTCGTCATCAAATAAAAGCATCCGGGCGGGGAGGGGGGGGGGTAGCCCAAGTGTGGAACAACGACGACACGTTTCTGTAGTCAAGAAGATGATAAAACATGCGTGGATTGAAAAAAGCAATTCATACGCTATTCCCTGGCATTGTGTGTGCTCAAACGACACGAAATTCGAGGGGTTGAGGAGGGAAAAGTTCATGGGTGGTGGGAAACTATAGACACGCTTGTGGATGAAAGGCACAAAAAAAATATATATGCTGCCACGTGAAATGATAAAATTCATGCAGGCGAATAAATTTTGCCTAGCTCTTTTCCTGGCAACATCAAAAGATGCTTCCTTGGCAGGGAAGAATCCTATATAAGAGTGAAGCAAAAAAACGAATAGGAAATATACTCACGGAAAAATGAGGTTTTCGAATACACAGAAATAAAGAGAATAAAAAGAATAAATCATAAATTTCATACATTTGATGGATGAAGTGAGATAAAATCAAAAATTCAATAGATGTCGCCCCTGTTGATTTAAAGAAAACACCCGCATTTTCTCTGAGTGTAAAACATTCATCTCAATGGTTCATAAAAATTACATTAAATATCCCCGCAGAGCATTGGAATTGACTGGCAAAACGTCAAGTGGTTGTCTGGGCCGCTTCTGCAATAAAGATCGTCATTATTTGCAGAGCTTAAAGCTCTCACCACGGTGTGGGTGGCAAAAAGGCGCGATATAAATATTCAAAAGACATCCCATAAAACACCTTGGCGCTATTATTGCTTCCATATGAGAGTGTCTTCTCCGATGGAAGCTGCCGTTATTACATTTATATGTTGTTCGCTTGAGGGGTGCGAGTAAATATGTCATATTCTCCTCTGAATTTCTTCTCTCCCACCCCCCACCCCCACTGGAAAAGCTCTCAGGTTGAGTTGAAATTTTGCGAGACCACCGTCATATATTCACATATTTTTCACTTATATATTCGGCCCACTTTTCGCCTCAATCATCCCCCATTCCATTTTCTTTTCCCTGACGCATCTGTGCGATTCACTCGCCCGGAATATTGCTATGTACCATGGAGAGAGCTGAGGCCGGAGATGGCAATCTGCTGTGAATGGGTTCCTTCATCCTTCCTGCCATTGGCGCACACCATAAGAAAATATATAGCAGTGAAAGTAGCGTCAAAGCAACTAAAGTCATATCTATAAAGAGTAAAGAAGACACTAGTATAAAATAATGTGTTTTTCATACTTTTAAAAGAATCACAAAAAATATTCAAAATCCATACCATTTGACGATTTTTGCAAATTTCCGAAAATATTGCAACAAATGTCGGACAACAGGACACACGAGGGAACACTGCAAGTCGCGAAAAGTCTGAAAAACTTTCTTTATTTTTTACTAGTTTAAAAATTTTCCACAAGAGCTTCCAAAAGGATTTCATTTTAATCCCAATTGATGAAGTTTCAATTTAACAGCAACCATTAACCAATCTGAAGGCTGTCTGTTTCTCTGAAAATTTGTGCCAAAACCCTTGGCAAGATGTCGTGATCTTTGAGAGTTTTCACATTGAATTTTAACAGTCAATCCATTATGTTCGCTGGGAGAATCATCCAACAATTCCGTCTTCATATTTCCCTCGATTTGTAATGTGACACGTGAAATGTCACAAAGTCTTCAATTCTCGATCCTCTCGCGCGAATTTTGGGGGGCCAGGGGAAGTGACAAAGAGCGCGCCCCATGAATAAAACATGGCACCAAGAGCGTGTCAATTGAGGGGCCGATTCAAACACCCCCCGAAAGAATTCTATATCTCAGCGCCGGGAAACCTTGAACCCGAAAAAGCTGATGAACTTGCGGAGGACAAGCAGGTGGATTTTTCACGTTTAACTCCCGGAAATCGAAAGAAAACCAAACAAATTCTTCCCTTTTAGTCTCAATCCTTTTTGAACTCAACGGGGAGTACGATATTAACTCCTCTCGCCACTCTATTGAGGGCAATCTTCTCAATGTGTGTGTTAATGTCTCTCTAATCCTGATAAAGTATCACCGCGCTTGTCGCTCTAATCCTCCCCAAAAGGCTCATTTCTCGTCATTGAAAATGCACCCAAAGGATATGTATATATAGGCCTCAGCACATGGGACCCTCAAGAGAGGGACTTTTAGGGGTTGAAAAGGTGAATATAAGACATTTTTTATGTGGAAGAAAGAGGATGATTATGAATTTTTTGTAGGATAATTCTTTGGGATTTCTTGGCAATTTGACTTTCTTAAACATTTATGTTAGGAAGAGTCAGCTAGGAGTATTACTATCCCAACTAAGGGTTTAATTTGGATTAGTTTGGATACTGAAAGAATTTCTTTGAATCAACAAAAGTACTTGGTTGATAATAACGAGAAATTACTTCCAGTGATCAGTATCTCGAATAATAGAATTTTTAACTTGTAAATTTTTCTCAGTTATTATTCGCTCTGAAAGTAATTTATAAATTTGCGTAAAACCGCTTTACCTAGCCGACTCATCCCTATCCCTAACAAAGATCGGATAATTTCTTCATCAACAATATTTCTTTTTCTAATTGATCTTATGAGAATATACCTTTAAAAATAAGTCAGCATCCCTCTATCGTTAACACTTGTGCTGTATTCCTCCCATTCCGGCTCATTAAGTGAGATTTCACAACATTTCCCTCTATATTGGGCTCTATTGGAGATTTCCAATTAGAATGGCGCATTTGTGTAGTGCAAATATCGCTTAAATATTCAGTGAATCGAGAGTAAATATGTACAGAAGAGAAATGTATGTTGGATAATGTGCCCGTAAAGCTCACGCGTATGACTCGGGGGGAGTCGGATAGGGGAGGTGGGGGGGTGTGCTGGGTAATTGAAAAAAAGAACTCCAGCGTGTGCGTGCGAGAGGGTTGGTTGGGAGGGGGTGGGTTTGGGTGCTCAACAAATGCCAATATTGCCCAGTTCTATTAGTCAGTTTGGCCTTTTTCGATTTGTCATTTATTTTAATTAATGGTTTTGTGATTAATGGCCTCAATCAATACTTGTGGATATGGAATCCTGTCAGGAGAGAAAGGAAAAAAGCCAACGAATGCGCGTGGAAATATACGAAAATTGAAGACAATTATTATTTTTATATTTATTACACACATTGATCCGCAGCAATGATGGTTGATTGTTCTTTTTTTCCCTTCCCTTTGCAGATGCCGGTGGATTTTCATCCCGTAGGAACGTAACCAAAGCATTAAAATTAAATTCTCTTCTAATAAAAAAACTTGTGTATAAAAATAGTAAAAAAAACACACTCTAATTACCCCTAACTTATTTATTTATTCAACTAATTTATATCAACTGCATTTCATATGAAATTGAAGACACTTTCTTATTTTTTTTGATAAAATTGACTTTTCGGAGTGACAGAGAGAAAATTCGGAAAAGAAGGGAAAATCGCAAAAGTCTGATTTGAAACCAAATAAATTTTACACACCAACACAGCATTTCTGCGAGAAAGAGGACAATAAAATTTCCACGCAATAATATATTTGACGAGAAAAAAATAAACGGTGGAGTAGGAGAACAGCACAAAATATTGATTTTCATATCACACATTTTCCATGGTTAAATTTTCAGTATTATGAAAAAATTGATTTTGAAAAGATAAAGCGAACAGGAGGAATATTTTCTACTAAAAACACACACAAAAACACAAAAAAGTAACTCAAGTGTCCGATAAAACAGTACAAAGGAAAATATTTACAAAATAGTAATGAAAAAAAGTGTTCAAATGTAAAAAAAAAAGATTTTTACAAAGTAAAATAGTAAAGTAATTGACATAAAATTTCAATACAAAAAGAAAAGAATCAATTCATGTGCCCATAAGTAATCGTAAAACAAACAAAAAGTTTATATTGAAAGTTACCTCTAATAACCAAATTGAAGCGCGATATTTTTAAAACGTGAGCAAATCAACAAATAACCAAAAACTAAAAAACAAAAAAAGAATCTATCAAATTAGAGCTGAAACCGTTTTTCTAAACTCAAGCGATAAAAGAATCAATTATTAAAAAATAGTGCGAAGAGTTATTTATTTTTTTAAAACTGCCGAAAACATTTCGAAAAAAAAACTAAAAATTTAAGAAAAAAGTGACTTTCACAGTGAGAGACAAAAGTGTATACCAAAAAAATAAAACGAAAGTGTAGAAAAAGTCCTTGTAGATTGTGTTTGTGCCAGTTTCTATTTGACCATATAAAAAAATCTCTCTACCTCGATCACAAAAACTATATTGACAGTGAGTACAAATTTTCGTGTTAGCGTGTTAGAATCGGAAGCCATTTTGAATCGAAGATCCGCATGAAGCGCGAAAATGTCGGCTAGCCGCGATCGCGTAGCATGGCATCCATGATGAGCGCCTCTGCCGACGACGCCGATCATAGTTTGCCCTCATTCACGAACTTCTCCAACGACCTGGATCCCAACTCATGGGAATATTACGAGCGTGATCGCCAGACCGATATCGCTACCCAGCAAGCCAGCAACTACACTCGGCCCTGGGAGATGGACTCCAAGGACAAGGGCTTCGAGCCCTTCTCGAAGCTCCCCTCCTTCCAGAGTCAATTCCACACGTACTCAGATCCGGCACTGGTGCCCGAGCCCAGCTTGCCCCAACCCGTGCCGGTGCCTGTGTCGCCTAGCTCGGCGTCACCCGGTAACGGCTCCCTCACGCAACTCACGCCCATCAATCCCCTCCAGACGGGCCTCACAACGCTGCCCAGTCCCAGCTTTCACACCCTCACCGCCGTGAACACGCGCACCTACCCCCTCGTGCCGGCGCCCATCCAGGCCCGCGACATCCCCACCATCCAGCAGCAGTACCTGGACGAGCGCCACATCCAACTCTATCAGCCCATTGCGGCCTTTCCCAGTCAGAATGTCGTGACGGTGCTGAAGAATGAGCCGGCCAACTTTGACCTGAAGAATGGCCTGCATCACAGCAACTTCCAGAATCCGATGCACGATAATGGCTACGATGGCGCCAAAGCGGCTGCCGTGGCCAAGGACACGGCGTCACCCACACGGTGCGACGTGCGTAAGAAAGAGCGCAGGAAAATCCGCGCTAGCTCTCTCGAGTCCAGCGCCGAGTCCGAGAGCAGTGCAATGGAGCTGGGCGACGTGAATTCAGGCCAGGTGGCGGCTGTGTCCAGCACGGCCAGCTTCAAGAGCCCCATGGGCTCCATGGGCATGATGGACGGCCATGAGGACACAGGGGAGAAACAGGTAATAGTTTCTGTTTTGTTTCCGTTGAGACTGCCATGTTTTTTTTTCAAATTTCAAAGTTAGATGAAATTTAAACTTATGGAAGACATTTTGTCCCTCACTGATAGGGAAAATGAAGTGGAGGCGCCTGGTTGAAGGCCAAAAATTACTTTTCCCAAGACATTCTATACTTTTTAAAAGGGAAAACAAAATGATTAACCTGAATGACCTGAATGTCGCATAGGAAAACTTTTTTTCAACCTGCTTCCTTTAGCAATAAAGACGTTCTTGGGATGAGAGGAAAAGAATCCTCACTATTTTTTTTTGGGAAAATCCCTTGAGCGACCAAAGTTCCTAAAAAGCTCATCACAGATTCCTCCGTTGAATCTAGTCATGAATAATTTTCACATATTTTTGCACACTTTCGGAGAACAATCGGTGTATATTTTCCAAAATATCTTTCACCATCATTTACCGCGCGGGGAGAGAGTCCCCAAAAAGTGAGTGCGTGGTGAGAGGAAAAAATTAATTTGAATTATTATCGAGTAAATTATTCAAAGTGCTGCCATTCCATTAAAAGTTGGGCGTCTCAGTTTTTCTGGGAGAGGGAAGTCACCAAAAAGATAAAGTTGAATGGTTTTCTTACGCGGAAAATTTCTCTCTCTTCTCCTGTGTTTGAAGACCAAGAAGAAGCGGAAGAGGTGTGGAGAGTGCATCGGATGTCAGAGAAAGGACAACTGTGGCGATTGTGCTCCGTGCAGAAATGATAAGAGCCATCAAATTTGCAAACAGCGTCGCTGTGAAAAGTTAACGGACAAAAAGGTGAGTCTAGCCACATTTTAATTAGCATTTCTCTCTCTCTCACTCTCTGATAAACTCTATATATATTTCCGCTGACCATTTTTTCCGGCCGCGCAAGCAGCCCATAAATCATCCCGAAAAAATTTAAATAGTAATTAACATTATCATGTTGCCATCTCGGGCCAAATGGCAGTTGTGCTAGCGAGCTATTTGATCGCTGGGAGATAGGTTGAATGGCAGAGTCTTTGTCCTCCTCTTGTCTCTTTGGCCAAATGATATTCTCGCCACCTTTCCCATTCGCCAAGATCGTTAAACGATCGTGTGAAGATGTTTCACCAAGAAATTAACAACCACGAAACAAGGATATTAATTTATATAACCTAACAATTTTTCTATCATTTTGGCGGGAAAAAATTGCCTATCTATACTTTCTTATATCTATGGCTTCAACTTGCACCTTTTGCATAAATGGAATCACAATTATTTGTTCTTGATAAAATTCACCCACGCGATTGGGGTGAAAAAATACACACAAGATGTTCCGGAAGAGAATCCTCTTACACACTCTTTCTGTGCCACTGATAAGAGTTTGATTAATTTGACACGCTTCTTTTGCCGTGTGAGCTCTGAATAAAAAAAAGAAACGTAAAATTTATCGATATGGACTGATGTGCACGATGAACAGCTGAAGTGAACAGATGCGTTTCGGAGTTCATCGTTTTGTGGATGATTCTCAAAACAACATCGAAAATTCTTCACTGAATTATGTGCCTTTGTGTAGCGTGTATTTCACATATGGTCCACAGTTGAGCTCCTCTAGATATGAGATTCCTTGGGAAAAGTATAAGCTGAAAAGAGTATCTCTCCATTCGAGTGGAAATGATGAATGTTATGTTGCAGAAAAGGTCCTCAATTCACGATTTTCGTGTTTGATTAGATGATACGCGATCCCCTCGATCGGAGAAAATGTGGCGTGCGCGCAGCTTTAGATGGTTGGAGATAAGAGAATGTTAGAGTTATTGCCTCCGGGCTACCCCCTCATGTTCTCCTGACCTCATTTTCTGGGGCGACAATCATCCCCGGAACTTGCCAATGTGCCTCAAATTGGCGCGAATAAAATGTCTCAAATTACAATATCCGTTTCTCATCTTCGTTAAAACCTCTGAGAGACTCTGCTATACGGCCAGACACGCCAGGATGAATGTAACAATTGAACCATTGAAGAGTGGCCAAATTCTTGCAGGCATCTCCCTCCTTGTTGTTCGTCTGTAACAAAGGAATCGTCATCAGCTGGTCTGGCAATCCATAAATCAAGGATGAATGAGAAAAAATTCACACCTTTGCGCCATTCCCTTTCCCATAGATAAGATGATTCCACATCTCTGCATCAGACAATTTGTTTTTAATCCAATTCCACCAAGCAACGACAAAATAATTATCTGTCCCGCATTTCCTTCCCATGGAGCCTTTAGCCTTCGTCAAATTGCTCGCTCGTCCTATGTATCAGCCATCCCATTCAACTTTTCTCTGCTATAATCTAAAATAATAATTCAGAGAAGGTAAATAGGAGAGACTCGTCGTATATAGAGACAGGATCTGTACTCGTCTTTGAGCATTTACTAAAGCAGAGTTGATGATCAAGTGAATAAAGTTTCTTATTTATTCAGTTTTTTGTAGTTTTTGGAGTTATTAAAAGATTACAATGTATTTATTAGAGTGCTATCACATGTAAGCACAATAATTAATTTGCTGGTAATTGAAGCAAATCTTCCATATCTCTTTGCAAATGATTTTGTAGGTGTTAGAAGAGAGCAGCTATATAGCGTTTACCTTTAAAACGCTATTAGGAAGTCGTTTTATTTTGGCGTTTTCTTTCGCTCATTTCTTGCAAATTAAATAATTTGTAAGAACATGATGTGTTAATTAATACGCTAGCTAAATGCGTGTGACAACACGTTTAGAAGCTTAAGTATTTTTTCTTAAACTGCATATCTTCTCTTCATCTAACATCTTTCCTTTAGAACTATACATCAACTCTGATATGGGTGGATGAGGAGGAAATTCATAAAGTGGATGAAGATGATCAGATTGACGTGGTTTGGGGCATCTCTCCGGCATATTTCGCCCGTTTCTCAATCTCTCTCCCTGGATCTCGTGTGTCGTGAAAAGGTGAAAACGAGATAATAGCGAAGTGGATAAAGAGGAAAATCTCATTTTCACATATCCTAAGTTTTGTATTTTAGAGCAAAATTTACACCCAAGAACATTTTACCATGTATCGACAGTTTCTATGCTTTGGGAAAATCCTTCTATAAGGATTTTCTGATGTGAATTGAGAAAATAAACCCCTTCTTCCTTCTTTTGGGCGTTCGCCCTTCACCCACTTTTCGGCAACCCTCATCCATCCAATAAAATATAATCAATCGCAAGTCATGTGATTAACTCTTTTGGGGTCGATGGCAGGGCAACTTTTTAATGAACACTTACTTGCCTCTTAATTAGAGAAAATTGATTGGAAGGTCTCTCTGTGAAAATGGTCGGTTTCGACTTAAAAAGAAATTACAGCATCCCACGAGGGAAAAGGTTCTTTTCCACTTTTTTTTTGCTCTCTCTCTCCTTCCCCGACAAGGGTGAAGAAATTTTCATGAGGCGGAGAGAAAAAGGGGTGGTGGTCTCAATGGGGTGTAATATAATTAGAGGTTTTTCACCAGTGACGATGACGCGATGATACCCTGGAAAAATTAAATGTCTGGCCGAGAAGTTGTGCGTAAGGAAATTGCGATGGAAATTGGATTCTATTTTCTCTAAGCTCACAATTTTCACCCCATCCCATTAAGGGGAGGGAGGTTGTTCAACCTCTGGGACTGTTAACAAAATACCAATACCCAGAGACAAAGTGGCTTCTTGGCTTCTTGTCGAATTGAAATTCTCTCCTCTATTTGCTCAGGATTAATGACTTGAGGATATCATCTAAGTTTCTTGTGTTTTTTTTGCTGGTCTTTCTTGAGGGATTTTTGGGTTGCAAAGGTACTTTCTCACGGCCTGGTCTCTTCATCTCCTGCATCCAGTTTTTTTTTTGCCAGGTATATATACTCAAAAACCGGAAAGTTTTCATACACCTTGGACGCATTTTTAGAGCAGACAAGACATTACAAAAAATGAGATGGAAAATTTTCAATGGTTTTCTCATCTTCCTGGGAGTCTTTGAACCTTTGCTCATTGCCCAGACATGGTGGTCTGTTTTTTTGCTTTTGCCAGAGGAATTACAATGATTAATTTGATATGATACGGAAGTGATATTCAAGATGCAATTGTTGCCTCTCTCTTGCAATTGATATATCGGATATTGGTGGCCGAGAAGATCCTCCGCCATAAGGATCGAGTATCTGAGGTTGAATGACCTGTTAATGCATCCCATGGCGAAGAGGCCCCGGCAGGAAAAAAGATGAATTAATTGAGAGAGTCTGTGAGTCTTTTTTGCCCATCGCAAAGGATAACATCAAATTAGAGTATCCTCCGGTAAACAAGTAAAATAAATTAGAGACCCGACAGACCCTACTTTCCCTGACCTCATGGAGATTGAATGGGAAGAAAGCATTCATATATCACTTTCAATTCTCTCTCTCCTCCAGTCCTTAATGCACTCAATGTTGCTCCCAACAAGTTTATTTTAATTAATTCACGTCAGGATGACGATGGAGGCAAAAAAAAAAACTGCACCGAAATTCATGGAGGGAATATAAACATAAATTCTTAGTTAAGGGATAAAGAAAAATATTGCAAAAGACCTTCCCGGGTTTTGTTTTCTTTGTCTGATTGAGGAAGAAGGAAGTATCGAGGACATATCATGCAAAATTGACGGGATTTTGTCAGAGACTTTCCAGGTGCTCATTTTTTTCTATTTTCTTTAACAAAAAATCCACGATTTATTCAGCGGCTCAAAATCAATAGCTAGTTTTGCAAAAGGTCTCAAATGTAATTTATGTTTCAATTTCAAATCGTATCGCAGACAAATATTCCCCAAACAATAGACGGTTCAAATGCCACGAAAATGGACACTTTCGCTTCATGGTGTTCACTTTTGCCACTGTGTGTGTGGATAAAATATCATGAGAGCATTATAAAATGATGGTGAGTGAAAGAAAAAAAAGAGAAAAAAATCCTCCATCGGTGTACAAACATGAGCCTCGACAGATGTGCACCTATAAAAGCTGGAAATGCAGTCCCGTAACGAATTTTACATGTTAAAATGTTGGAAGTAATATGGTCGATAGAGAAGTCTCGGAGGCGCGTGTTGAAGAAGGATATAAAATGGCTCTCTTTTTTCAAAAAAAAAAATAACTCACACACATATGGCATTTTATTTCTCCTTCATGGCTGGAAAAATTGCTACAATTCTACTCGCATCAGGATGATCCACTTCTCTTTTCTGTCCATTCTGGAGGGATTTTAACTCCACGCGCACTCGGTGACTCACATAATCCATATTTTATGATCATATATGCTGCACAAATTGGCGCGGGAATTGGCAAATGTGGCGATGCAGGCTATCAATAGTTGAGCTGAGAGTGACTTTGATAAATGACATATTCAGTGAAACCCTCTCACCAAGAATCAATCATACAATTTCATATATATTCCTCATATTCCTTAGCAGAATTTTTGGGCTCTTTGTACTCTGTGGATGTTCGATGAAAAGATCTCTCAATTGAGAGAAATTCGATCGTGTGAATTCGAGGGGAGATTTGCAATCCTTGACAAGATTTATGGATTTGGATTTTTATTTTGTTTTTGATTATACTTGTCTCTTGGAAAAATATGAGATGGAAGTTTAGAATTTCAGAAAGATTTTCAAAATGAGATTTTATTGTTTGTTTTTGAGAAAAAATTACTCACATGGGATTTGTTAAGATCAAGGGGGAGATAGTATGAAAAGAAGTGGTGTACAGTTAAATGAAAGTGTGTGAGAGCATTTGTAGTGAAGCATTAAATAAAGTATCCAAGATCAGGAGCTTTGGGTAGCTTTTCAGAGCTTTAGCAAATTTTGTAGATAACTTAGAAATCAACTTTAGGAGCTTTCGAAACTTTTGAGAGCTTTTTGGACAGACTTTGAGCTTTCACAATTCATTCTGAGCTTTTTTAAATCAAGTTAGAAACAGAGATCTTCAAAATGACTGAGATTTTCTGGCTAAAGCCTTCTGATCCTCAAAGTGTTAAACTTTTTAAAAGCTTTCGATCTTTTCAGTAAACTTTATAATTTCTTTTTCCACTCTCTAATTAAATGAGACACCCTGTAATCCCTACTCCACATATTATAGCCTGAGAATCTTTCTCTATATAGACATTCAGTATCGCTCTGGGTAGTTCCTTTTGTTCCTTCCGGTGAGAGCTTCAGGTCCAATTTGCGCTTAGCCTCATGAGAATCACCACAACTCTAATGCGGATGTTTGGGAGCTCCAAAGTGAGAAAGAATAAACTCAATCTGTGGCCAGTGGAACAGGCACTCTCTTTAATTGTCTAGATTTAAAAATTGCTGCAAAGCAATTGTGGCGCATTAAAAAATGTTGAAGCGTCCGTCGTGATCGTTAAGTGGTGAATTCATGATCACATTCATTTTTTTCCACTCGCGGTGTTTCTTCGCGGCTGCCCTTTTTTCTTTATCTGCGGGGATGGGTTCTCTCTCTCTCCTGACCCCGGGGAAAGGCGGTCCCCCAATTGTGGTGGAAGAAGGTCTTTTCCACGCAAATTGTCATCGCGAAGAAATTGTGGGTCAAAGTCGCGCGACAGAATTGAGAGTCAGAGAGATTATGGAGGAAGTCGTAAAAATTGCTTCAAGAATTTATTTCAATCTCTGTATGGGTCTCAATATCGGTGAAATTGTATTGTGGGAAACAATTCTATTGCTGGTGAGTCATCTGGGGAGATTGAAGAGATGGGTTCATTGAAAAGAAGAAGTCCTCTCTTAGACTCAACCATTGTGCTGATGGAGAGGAATTAATGATGGTGCGTGCCAGAATTTCCCTCATATCTTGCACACGCCCGTTTTCGGAGGTGAAAATTTGACATGGGGAATTTAATTATCTGACCAAATTTATGGCTTTACGAAATTATAATTTTCTCTCCATTTATAGAAACTTTTCAAACAATTTTCCATCCATTGTTTCACGGTTCTGTTTTTTATTCGGTCTCTCTCTAAGTTCAACGCGAAAAAAATGAGCCGTGGCATCAGGAAGTTGGGCATTTTGTGGCAGCTGCAACGGCTGCACAAAAAAGGCTTCTTGTATTTGTTACAGAGACCCATGAAGATGGGAGAGTTTGTTGACACTTCTCATCATGAAATTCCAGCCCGAATAACGGACAATCGGGACTCCGAGGCATTTGAATAAGCGATCCTGCGTGAATTAATTCATCCGCCTCGAGGGCAGGAAAATCAATCAGCAGAAGGTCCTAATTAAACAGAATTATATCGTTTCTTGACTTCTCAATTTCTCATCTCGTATTCTCTCTTTTTTTTTGCTCCTGGATAGGACAAAAAAGACAGAGACTTTGGGTAGCGGGAAAATGTTTGTGTTTCCCATTAATAAAAATGACAGAATTCACGGTGATCTCGCGATGAGGCTGAAGAAGTGCAGCCCGAGACGAATAGAGAAATGTATGTCCTTAAACGGAAATTGTTTATGTTTCATCCGTTGGTGGAAAGAAAAAAAACACCCAACACGTGTTTTATTTCTTCAAACAACTGAGCTTAATTGGAAAAAAGACGTTGTTTAATTTCTCTGAAATATTCTTTTTTTTTTACTCATCTCTAGATCAAATTTCCCAAAGACAATCACCAAATTTTCTATACCTAAAAAAATGAAGCTGAAGAAATGGCAAACTATAAAAATATTGCTGAGGGTGGAATTTTGTGGATGGCATCAAACACTAAAATACCACCCATAAAAGCAATAAATTGTAAAGTGAAATGGGAATCGATGGGGGTTGTGACACTTTCGATGCTTAAAATCAATTTCCCAGGCTCTTTTCTTCTAGCGCCAAGGCAATCCTCCTCCAAATCTCACCCCTTCGACCTGGGGAGTTCATGGTTTGAACAAAATAAGACGTCAACGACACACACTTTTCCCGGCGTGGAGAAAATTTGTCGTAAAATGGCAAAAGTTGTGCCACAAATTCCCAATTTTCCGCACTCACCACGATTTTTCCCCATCTTGGACATTGGGATGTTGGAGGAAGAGGTTGGTCCAATCTCTGTAAAGTGGATAAATGGAAAATTTCACGGAAATCTGCGAAATATTTCTCTGCAGGAATTTTTTTTGCAGATGTGTTTAAATTTGAATCACAAATGGAGGCGCCGGGTACTATACATAACAATTTGAGAAATACCAGTTAGAATTTCCTCTTAACGTTTGGTGGGAAAATCAAAAATATATATTTTGTAAAATCAAACTCTAACTAACGTATAAATTCCATTTAAGCCCTGAAATACTGATCGAAGGTCTGTGGCGAAAGTTTTCTGAACTTTGCTGCGTGTGTCTCCCTTTTGTTGCTCTCTGGCTGAACAAATCGCCGAAGAACTTTTCACTTTCTGGGGAAACTCCATAAAGTGAGAGAATTTATTCATTTTCTCTGCAAAATTTATTCCTCCGGCAATCATTTTTTATACACATAAATTTTTCATTCAATCACCAAAAACTCATAATTTCCTCGCGAATGTCCACGTAAATTCCGGGATTATGTCTAAGAAGAAGAAGTTTTGCAGCTGCCCGTTAAATTCAATTTCCAATGCGTCAGCATTTTGTGATGATGCATAATTAATTCTCGTCATAGGATGGTTTTTTCTTCCACCTCGTCGGACATTTTTTGCTGGTCCACGAGGCAAAGTTGTAATGCTCAGCGCTGAATGAGTCACTTTCGCTAGTATCGATTTTTCACATCCAGCCACCCCAAGTGTATTGGTATTAGTTGATTTTCGTACACAATTTCCTTGCCATAGAGCGTTTTCTCCTATGTACGAATCCGCCATGAGCCAGGGGGTAAATAGGAGACCTGCCACATAAGACACTCTCTTCTATATGCCATATAATTCACTCAACTTTTTAACTACACACTCTCTATGGTGCTTTCGGTATAGATAAAATGCTGAAGATTCCATGGTTTGGTAAAACATGCATACGGACGCGTTTTCTCCATCAGGAAGGCCCCATATATGTACCTACATGCGCTTATATATAATATCGTAAATTCTTCCAGTGAAAAAGAATTTATGGTGAAAGTTTGATTGATTTCAAAGCGGCAGTTTATGCGGACAAGGGAGAGGGTGGATTCCTCCCCTTAGCAATGGGGTGTATCACCATGCAAATCATCCCCCAATTTAAAACAATTCCGTTGACCTACTACCTACAAATGTGGGTTGCACCCCACTGATTTCTCTCCCAAGCCAAACTTTCTCTTTCATGCCGCCCCGGAGAAAGCCCAACCAACCTCTCACACCTCACCATCAGCCCACCTTTTCGCCTCCGTAATTGCATTTTCGTATACGCATTTTCCACCCCTCGCACATTTGCCGACGTTGGCACTTTGCACCCATATATACGGAGAAAAGGGGGATGAAATTACTGGGGATTGGACACAGATTTGAGGTATTGTGATGGGGAAAATTATCGATTACAGAATCATCAATGTGATTTAATTCTATCGTAAGGCGCATTTGGACGTGAGGACGAACAAATTAACTATTTCTTTTTCCTTCTTTTCGAATTGCAAAAGTCATCATAGAGCCACTTTGTGTTGGAGATTGGTAAATGGAGGCAAAGTTGGGAATAAAATCAATACTTTCCACCATTGCTGTGCTTACGCCACTCCGTATTATGCTCCTTTTTCACTGCATTTTCTATGTACGACGCACATAGTGAATTATATGCTCGCCACCCTATTTTATGTTGGAAATATCCGCCATTGCGCGTAGCATCGCATTACAACCACGTACGCACTCCCTATGTAATAGGGACATGCTGAGGAATATTGCCATCCTGACCACTTTAATTTCCAATCCCTGGTGTTCCCTCCAGAAGAGGGGTGTATGTGTGGAAGATTCGCAGTTGATGCAGGATTTCATATTATAATGGAGAAGCAATAACAGAGAATTTATGAATTTTAAAAATTAGAAAAAAATTGAAAAATTATGGAATACTGAGAGAAAAAATCATTGGATTTTTGTAGAAAATATGAAATAGACATGTGAATGTATAAATTACACACATAAATTATCATTTTGAGCAATTACATGTGTAAATCACGTATGTAAATACCTATTTTTTACAATTTTATCACTAAATTCCACATGTAGAACACAGAAATTCTATATATCTGAAGAAACTTTAATAAAAAGAATTTCTGTGATATCACATTTAAAAATTTTGTAACTTGCATGTCTAAATATGATTTTAAGACATTTAATCACTGATTATTCAGTGATTTACATGTGTAAAAGTCACATGTAATGTTGTAAATTCAAAAAGACTCCATTTTGCGGCAGAAGCTCTTGGAAAATCTTTTTCAAATATCCTAGTTCAAATGCTCTTTATGTAAATCATTTCGACTGACCCTTGCATCGATCCGCGTTGTCCAATAAATTACAGCCCCTCAGAGTGAATGCACATGGTGATACGGGGAGGGTGACTTTGCAAGTGAAAGAGAGCTTTTGTTGCAGCCACTGAATGCATGAGTTTTTGATTAAATTCCCCTGTGTGTTTGGAGTTTGTGTTGGGCTTTTGAAGAGTTTTCCACATGCTAAATGGCATTAACAATGAACAAACTGACAATTGTTGAACAATTTATATCCCTTTTTGCCAATCCGCAAGCTCTCGAGAGCGTTTTACCTTGTAGGACATCTCAATGGAGTTTCTCTCTCAGTTTTTAATTAATTTTTATTCAATGCACTCAAATAAATAGCCAAGAGAACGGGTAGAGAGAGTGAGTCGAGTGAGTGGCTTCAATTGGGGCGAAAGGATGAGAGGACATTTCTCTCTATGTATAAAATGTATCCCATACGCATATCCAATTACGCGTACAGTGATTCGATTAAAATTTAATTAAATTTTCAAGCTCACTCACATCATTCTCGAGTGATTGTTGGGCAAATTGAACGGGTGGGGGTGGCAAGAGGCACAAGGAGAATTAACAATGGCATAACATAAAGTTTTCCTTACCACGATATTCCTTTCCTCTCTTGGAGACGACTATATAGCAAAATTAATAATAGTTATAGAGTGAGTCAATTGGAGTAATTTTCAACGAGGAGAGAAACACAGGAAGTGATATTCGAATGGAATGTAGAAAGGAATTGCGTAAATATAATTTTAATCGATGTGGAAGGATCTTAATGTCCTGCCGGCACGAGTCGTATGCGATTCGACCATTTTTCCCTGGCGATGGCGTATCAGGAAGGCTTTTCCCATTCATAACCCAGGGAGAAACAACACAAAAAAATACGGGGAGAAAAGAAATAAAAATAAAATGTCCTCAATGCATAAATTTTTTTCTCTCTTTGTTTTCCTTTTTTGGCTTTAGTCTCTCCATCTTACCACGTTATATTAGTTTCCTGTATTTTTTCTATTTTCCACTAGGAAGAAAAAAAAATATCTGCCCGCAATGTTTTCTATCTCACAAATATGGAAAATGCGTAAATAGTTATTAAATCGATTCTATTTCATGAAATATACATATGCGTATGGAGTTGGGAGATTTTCCAGGGGTGAGCTTTCAAAGCACATATTAGATGGGTCGCCCGAGAGGGCCTCAGGGGTGAACAAATACTCTATTCATGGTCAGTGAATTGCTTCTCAATTATTTATCAATATACTGTAAAATATTCTCAGTGATTAAAGTGCTTGGTATTTGCAGTTCTTATTTTTTGAAAGTATTTTTGAAATGTAACTGAAACACTTTATTGACTGTTGAAAGCGACTAAAGCTCTAAATACCAATAAAATATTGATATTTTCTCCATACTTGCTACCTGTAATATTTTCTTCATATCCGTAAAGCTTCACATTTTCCTTCCCTTCCACATGTAATTATTCCCTATCCTGTTTATATATATTTTCCCTATATGTGGGTGAGAAAAAGTTAATTTAATGTGAGAAAGACGGCATTTGCTCTGATGGTTTGGGCTGGAAAATATAGTTCCATTTTTGCCCAATGCATGTGGGGTGTGTGGAAGGGAAATGTGAAATAATGGTCCGATTAGATGGAAAATTATGTGAGTTCGAAGATTAATTACGGTTGAACATCTGGCTGAATTGCTCAGTGACTGGCCACTTTGGGATTTGAGACACGTGTTGTAATATTTCACCCATTTATTTTACACACACACACCTTCCAAGGAAAATTCAATCGACCCCCCCCCATTTTGTAGCAAAACATCCAGTGCAGAAGAGTAGATTTTCCAGAATTGGATAAAATCGCCCCGCACGAGGGAAATCTATGGGCAATTGTTTACGCACCGTGCAATCTGGCCCGTGTTTATGCTTCTCGCAAACCCATCTTTTCCGGGGGGTGGGCGCAGGGGGAGCACTGGATTTTATTGAGAGTCTGGTAGATACATAAAAAAGACGAGTGGGAAGCTGAGAGACGCAGACATCCGAACCTGACCCAACTTGCATGTTTTGCCACCCAAAAAAAATTTTTATACCCTCTCCGTGTGAGACGGGGTGTGTCGCACGTCAGAGATCCGTCTTCATCCTTTTTTTCCTTCTTCTCCTTCGAGACCATAAAATTTATGTACAGCTCTCCCTCGGGCGGGGTTCAGCGGGGGCGAGTCGTCTGTGTCTTCCGGAGGGGTGGCGAGACCCTCACACACTAACCCTTATCAACGCCATTTACACCCAGCAAATAACGTCGTCACTGTCGTCTTCATGAGCCGCCCCCCAAAACCCACCCAGAGATGTTTGATGGGCTGGGGATGGCTCCCCACATAAGAATGCCGACATCATCATTCGACAAATGAAACGTGGGGGCTTACCGGATGGATAACAGACAATGTAGATTTATAAGCCAACAGGTCTAAAAATCGTTATGTTTGATTTGAAATATAACCGGCTGGATTTTCCCTTAAGCTAATTTCTGGCTAATTCCTTGCCTGAGGAATCACCCCTTGAGGAAGTTCCTCATTTTTCGTGTCATTTATCTCAGGAAAAAGGGGTGCACGGTTGCCAGGGCGCCACAAGCTCCCTACCTTCCCTACCCAATCCGTCTAAACATAAACTCTTGGTATTGTTCTCCAAATGGGATTGTGCGTCGCTGCCCGGGGGAGGATGTGAAGGCGTTAATGTGTAAATAGGGGGAGGAAATGGGAAGAAGTCTAAGTGGCATCACATTGAGGTAGGCACCTGGAATCTCCCCATATGAAGCTCCCGTCACGGACGTGGTGACAGAATCGCAGTATGAATTAGGAGGGTTATAGAATCTTAAGGGCGAGGGATTCGCCCTTCAAAGATTTGCCCCACAGTTCAACCACAAGTCACCAACATCAATTGAGTTGTTGATCCATTAAAGTACAGGTGCGCCCCTTTTGCCAACTCTTTTTTTTCTGGGCAGGGGGAAAATCCATGGGATGGGAATTGGAAATGCATTCAAATTCCGCGATGGTTCTTAGTAAGAAATAGAAAAAAACGAGGGTGATTATTGCCCCTTTTTTTCGTCTTTTACACCCCATTTCTATTCGGGGTAGAAATCACCTGACAATTTGTTTATCAATCACACACCTGTTACACCCCAGCGGATCCACCTTCTTTGCGTTGGAGCCGCCACGCAAAATCCCATCTGCCACGCAGAGTCCATTGATGGTGAGACCGCAAATTGGAGCCCACGATTTGCATACGCGAGGTGGAAAAGAGAGGCAGGAAGATGGGATCAAAACAAAGCGCCAAAAAGACTGCACATGGGGTGAATGGGCGGCTATTTCTGTCGTCGCACTTAACACACACGTGAAAAAAAATCGTCTGCCCGATGTCTAGGTCATGTCCTGGCTGCTCCCAAAATATCCGATGCTTCTCAGGTGGATCAACATATATGTTTTTTCGGTGTTACTACATTGAGATTTGTATATATCAAATATGGTGAAAGTGTCGTTAAGGGCAAGGTAAAGGGCAAACTTGGAATCCCTGGCAGAATTACATACAATTGTGATGATTTTAATATGAATTGAATATCTATCCAGGCAATAAGGGAACTTTCCCCAAACAAACCCACCATACATTAAAATCCACTATAATGCTTCGTTTTAATAGTTTTAATCGTTTTGGATAAAATGCTGAGAACAATTGAAAAGAGATATAAATTTAAAATGTTAAACCGACCGACAGTTTAGAAATTCTCCCCCATTAATCCTTAAGTTCATCATCACGATCTTCCTGAAGAGCCCACTCTGTCTTCATTGTCTCGTTGAAATGCCCTCAAGGGGTCTGTTAGGGGGTGGTGGTTCATTTCCCCAGCTCAGCCATGAGGAAGTTGTAAAAACATCCGAAGGAATAGAGACGGAGAAAACCACACGATGATGGAGCTCTGGGGTTAACCTTCAGACCCTTCAGACCCATCAAATATGTATAAGAATCCCCTCTGAATCTGCCTCACACCCGCCCCCAAACTGACTGGGGATTCCTCTGTGGCATATTGATAACAACAGACACAACAAACAAACGGATGAGAGAATATCTCCGGAGGGAGAGATTCTCTCAATTGTGCTTAGGCATTTTTCATGTGGGGACTTCTGTGCGGAGGGGGGATCCATGTGGCGCCCTGATGTGGATTTATGAGCCGCCGAGTCACCCCACCGTGGATGAGTAAGCTTTTATTTGACGCTCTCGGGAGAACGTGGGGGCGGGGGGAGCTTTGTTGCGCCATCCGTCTCAATATCAGCTGTTTATGATGATACCGTCTTATCCCAACCCAGATGCGTGAGGGAGATTTGGGATGCGTGTGTGCGGCCAAAACAGAACTAACCTTCGCCAACAGAAACCACAAGATATTCCACGGAGGCTTTCGTGGCTCTGTCTCACCGCCTGAAAGCCAAAGGGGAGTGGGATTGTGGTCAGGCGGACACGCACCTTGTAGGGTTGGGCCATTTCCCGGAAGGACGGTTTGGAAATTCAAAGAGGCTTCTGATGAAAAGATATTCTGCCCTTTTTCTCCGTGAATAAACCTAATTATCAAGATCATTAATTTTCATCCATTTGATGGATGAAACATTCTTATCATTAATACGCTGTTTAGGAATTTTCTCTCAAATTTTCAAATAATAACGGAAATTCCATATAGTGATTAACTTCCTAACAAGCAGTGCATAACAATTCCTGTGCAGATTAGAGATGAGGTTCTTGTGGTCACACAGTTATTTTCTCAGTGGGTGGCGCTCAACTGGATTCCCTACTCTCTCTCTTGAGGGATAGTCTGAATTTCCTTCGTGGGTGGGGGTGGCAAAATGACGAATCTCCTTCTCACGAGCTCAGAGGAAAATACCAAAATTGGGGGAGAGAGCGCAAATGGATTCTGAGGGGTTGGTGAGAGAGTGTTTTGGGGGCAATATCAGACAAAACATGGGATTTAATGAATTTATTAAGACGCACAGACGTGGATTTCCGGGGTCGTCTAGACGCTCATTCATGATGGGTGGCATTTATTCAAAATGTGCCTCACGGGGGTGGCTTGAAAAGTATGTGATGGAAAATTCTCTCCTCATTGGCGGCTCCCCACAAATTTCACTCTCACTCCCCCCTCGCGCGCGCCAAACACACACTGAACTTAACCTACATACCCAATTTTCCACTTTTCCCGCGCGCACTCTTTCAACCCAAAAATTTTGTCTGTTTTCTCCTACCACAAGAGTGGCTTCTGTTTCCCATTTTGATGGTTTCGTGTGACTTGACACACAATTTTCCTCCAAAACGAGCGGCTGGAGTGAATTTTCTATAAATAAATCGCCTCGCTCGGTGTCTCAAATGCTCATCTGCGCCATCCCCAGCAAAGAACTCCCACGAAACACGTAAATTCATGGAAATTGGTAAATTACAATTTCATGTTCATGCGGGGTGTGAGGTGGGATGTGTTCGTGTTGAGTGGGTAAAAAGCTCAAGAGTTGTCGCCGCGATCCCTTGATGAAAATTATCTCACATTCTCTAACTATATATATATCTTGGATGTAAATTTGGAGGCTTTTTTTCGCGATGAGCTTGAGAGATTAATAAGGAATTTTATGTCATGATAAAACATAATGAGAAACTCATTTGAATTTTAAACAAGAGATAATGTGAACAATTACTCGTTAACCCATTATCACAGTTAATTTATTGCTGGGTTAGTCAGGTTGGTGTCTAGGCTAAAATTGAGGTTAGAATATAGACTATAATGAAGAGCAAATTCTTTAAAATTCAACAGAAAATTAAGTAAATTAATAATTATAGTATTGCAAGCTACTATAATAAAAAAGTACGTTTAAAACATTCAATTTTTTGCCACTTCCAAAAAAATCCTCTCTCTCACTTATATTTTACTTGAATTTTGGAATGGGTTAATATTATTCAGAAGCATGATTTTGTGATCTCTAATGGGTACACATGTCGTTTCCATGAAGTTATGACAAAAAGCGTTGAGGAAGCGTAGAGATTTTCGTGGCTTGAGCATTTGCGATAAATCCCCAAGTTATTTTCATATGTTGTTTTATTGTGAATTTAATGAGTGAATTTTGGGTGTAAAAAGGGAGAAGATAAGGATATATTGCTGTGTTGCCTGTGTTGCCCATATTTTGTCAAACATTCTGAGAATTCCAAATCCTCCGAGCGCGGTGTCAATGACTTTTTCAGACCAAATAAGGTATTTTTGAGGACAGAAACAGATAGAAAAATCGTGTCGGTTTTCATCTATACAGCTCCAGCCAAATGTCTGGGGATGAGACATGCAGATGAGATTCGTCTGAAAATAATCTAAACATCCGCTCTCTCTCTCTGTCTCCGAGAACCCCCGGGGACATGGCAGTGAAATGAGCCCGGGATCTGCAATGCTGGCCAGGTGTCTGGGAATGAGAAGAAAATCGCATTTATTGCCACCTCATCGATAAATCCTCAATTTGATTCACCCAATGGGATTTCAATCCTTTTTACCAGCTCGGGGAAAAAAATACGCCAAAAACTGGTGAATCCACAGAGTCTGTGGATGTTTGTTATTTCTATTGCTTTGGGATTTTCTCCTCTTTCTCGATGTTCATCTCCCGAAAAATTGTCACATCTGCCAGTGGATTTCCATAGCCATGACTGAAAAAAAATATATCCCACCATGTGTGTTGGAGTGTGTGACAAAAATAGATGAAAATCCTCGAAATTACTATAGCCATAGAAGGTAAATTTGTGGCACGTTCCATTGGCAGTTGCAGTTGAAATTTTTCACCCCTTATGGATCACGCAGAAGACGAGAGGAGAGTTCTTGCATGAATTGGAGCACCTCCAGACATCTGGCGGATGCTAGAGTTGATGTCGGTTGAAGCTCTGCCACTCAGTCAAGTTCAAAACCATTGCTCAAAAGTTCGTTGCAACGCGCAAAGCAACGAAGGGCGTCTGAAGCTGTTTTTCGAGGGATTATATACATACGCGTTGTATATTCTGGGCAAAAGCTCTTTACTTCTTGGGGAATTATTCATACATAGGTTTTACTGTTTATGAATCATCACATTTTGTATGTTGCGGGAAAAAACTATGAGCTTTAGAGAAGACTTTTTTATTTGTGTTGCTGATTCATGGATGAGGAAATGCCAAGATGTATATAATTTTAAATAGATTTTATCATTAATCACTGCGTCATTCAAATCCAAGGGGGAGATAACAAGTTTTCACGACTTCGCAAAGCTTTCGAAAGCTTATAGCTTAAGCAATTTTTGAAGTAGAATAAAGAATATTTAAGATATCCAATTATGAAACTAATTTCTCATGCGTTAATAACAGTTTTAAATCATCTTACTTGCCTCTATCTAATTTATAGCCCCCATACTGTTTCTCTATGCATATATTGCATAAAATTGCACATAAAATAAATTGATTCAAAAATGTGTTATAAGCCGTAATTCATGGTGTTTATGATGGCTTTTCTCACCCACTGTTTACTCTGCAGCTCATCTACGGTGCAGATGGGACCCTCATTAGGGGTGAATCCAGACGAGGCCGCGGCAAAGGAAGAGGTGGAGGCGTCAACCGATCGGTAAGTGCCACTCTTATCATTTTGCAAAATGCACTCAAAATGACTACGTTATATGTATAATTCTCTGTGCCAGCCATTGGCAATTTAAGTGTTGATTGCAGACGAAGATGAAGATTTATCGAGTCAATTATTGGCTTCGGGTGCTTCGAAGAAGCGATATCCATTACCATTAGATGAAATACCCAGTTAGGTATTTACAATGACGATATAATTTTCAATATCATGCAGAATTATTCAATTTTGCAGAAACGACGCAACTTCTTAAATTTATGAATATCCCCCTTCTGGTGCTTAATTAATTCCAGTGTTGGGACGAAAGAGCGGGAGAAAATTTAATGAGTGTGAAATACTTTTGCACATTTTTGCCAATTATTCCACCTGCGAATCCACTCGATGGCAATAAAAGCACAAATATCACCTCTGTGGCTTTTCCACAAGCCAAACCCCCACCCCCACCCAACGGGGACTTTACTATTGTAGAGCTCCCGGAGCATTTTCCTGGGTGAACTTTTGTGTCCATTGTACGAGGTTTTCGGGATTGTAATGAAAATTTTCTTAATTTATTACACCCACTGTTACTCTGCGATTTTGGTGCAGTGCTTCATTGGGAAAATAATAGCTCTTATGAGAGGATTAATTGTGCCCTGAAAGTGAACTCGCGAATTGTCTTTTTCTATTCATTGGGGTATTAATTGAAGATAAAATTGCAAAATTTGTGCAAAAAATTAAATTATTCAATCAAAATTTTATCTTCCAATTGCGGAGGGTTGAAGATTGCGCCGGGAAGATGGAAAAAAAGCTCGTCAGATTTTGATTAAATTCCAAAATTAGCAATTTGGTTGGGAAATTCTGCGAGATGAGAGTGGGTTGGTGAAAGTGGCCCCACGAGAGTGGGTGACTAAATGAGTACTGGGGAGCTTCTCATCCCCTTCGGCCCAATTCGTTGGGATTTTAATTTGCTCCAGCAATTTACTGCCATCAAATTGCGAATTGCCAGCATATTTTCTTGGCATTCTCTCTAGCAGAGTGATCCCTGCGCAATATCCCCAACATACACCTTCTGCTCCCTTCTCAAGATGATGTTTTTTCTCTGCCGTTGCACACACATTCGACAATTTTTTCCCTTTTTTTTACGGCAGAGCTTCTGCAGGGAGAAAAAACAGCTCAAGGGGGAGATATTATGGTTGGAAATGCATGGTGTACAGTTGAATTTAATTGTTCGAGAATCTTTTGAAGTGGAGGAGCTTTCAGTGCATTTTATGAGCTTTTTTATAAATTTCTGAATATTTCAAAAATAAAAGCAAACAGCTTTAACAGATTTTCCTAATGTTTTCTTAGAAGGTGTTAAGTAAAAATAAAAAATGATGAGATGAAAGCTCTTAAAAGCTTCCCAACACTTCCTGACTTCTTGAACTATTTGGGAGCTTTATACCTGTGAGTATTTTACACCTTTTTATCCTAATATTTCCCCCTTGACTTTCTTGAGATGCGAAGGAAAATTACGCGAGAAAAAGATGAGCTAAAAAATTGATGTAAATTGCTGTGCGAGATGAAGCTATACTCAAATGGGTGCAACACGCATTTTGGATGAAATTGCAAATTTTTTTTCTCTCTCTGCTGGTGGGAACCATATTCGCCATTTTGCTCATGAAATCCTCCCAAGGAATGGATATTAATTTTGGTTCTGCCAAGAGAAATAATTAAATTTGTCTTCTTGGGACAATTTATAGTTTTTTACGACATTTTTGTCGTGGATGGTTCATTGAGAATTCTGCGAATGGGTTGAGAGAGAAAGATCGGGGGCAAAAAGACGCGACCATGGAGGAATTTTTGCATTTAGAAATGACTGAGCCATAAATTGGCGCCAGTTTTTTTTTTCATCTTCTTCTCATGAATCACAATTTTTGCGGCGCGAGTAAAATACAAAGTCATAGTAAATGGCTTGATGAAAGGGATATATAATAGTTGGAGGCATCTCCATGTCACACGAAGAGACAGCTTTGGGTGCAATAAAAAGGTATAGTGGAGAGAGAGAGATACCGTGACCTATCCCAAATCTGATGGTGTCTTCTTGGTTTGGATCAATTGCAAGCTCATGGAACCCTCCTCAATGGATATAATAAAACACACAAATAAAGCGAAGGAAATTCGCACACATTTATTGCACGCGCGTCTCACCATCGTTCGTCGCCCAGCCAGAAAACATCTGTGCTGGCAAGATGAAGAGTTTCACTTTTTATATACAACTCCCAACCACACGATATTCCAGCGATGCTACTCAGTCACAATACCAAAATCCCACCAGGGAAATGTTTGTCGGTTTGTGTCTCCCCTCTGCTCCCATCACCATCTTTCATACTCGCCTGTGATTTCATCCTTTTCACCACCTTACCAGCTGGATGGCAGAGAGAATTGAAGAACCGATTTTTCAGTAAAACATATTTAATTGAAATGATAAGCAAATTGGCTGAAATTGCGCCTGAATGTAGGGAAATTGCTGTTATGTTTTCCTAATGATAGGCAAATTGAGTTGAATTTTGCCTAAATGTAGGCAATTTTCTTCTGAACGGATAAACTTATAAAAGCTCACTAATACTTTTGAAAGCTTAAAATGCTTTTTAAAATAAATGCCTAAAAAATAATTAAGTAGGTACTTTCACATTCAAGACTTCCGTAGTTTGCAGTAAATTTGAAAACGAATTATAACGGTTTTTATGTAAAGTGAAAAATCTTTAGAACTTCTGAGGGTAAAATTTTATATTTTCCACTCTTATCACCACGAAGGAACGAAGAATAATGAATTGCAATGCAGAAATTATCATATATTTTTTTATTGTTAATTTTTCCAAAATACCGGACACATCCAATCAATGCACTGCGCTTGATTCTCTCTTCTTTCATTCAGTGGCTGGGTTTGTGTTCCCAAGCAGCGTATTTATTACATAATGTACTTATTGGGTGCTCCCCCGGTCCCCAAGTGTGTGTTGGGTGTTTTATGAATATTATGTGAGGCTGATTTGGTTTGTTTATGCCAACACAGGGCCACGACGGGGTTCACAAGTTCAGGTGCAAGTCTTTCCCGCCATGTGACGCCTTTCAAAAGAGAGAGAGAGTGAGAGACTTGGAGGCATGCCACGCGGATTCCATCTCTGCGGGAAATTGTGACTGAGATTCCTCATTTGATGTGTTAATATGCTCCAGCACATTCATGTGTGTCTCATTTAGTGACACCGCGGGGACAGGTGATTTATGTCCAGAGGAATTCCATCACAGAAGAACTCAGCTGATTCCTCCTCATCCCAATTTCACTTTTTTTTTCTCCCAACCCGCGTGCTTACCATCTTAATGAGAGTCACGTATCTTATTTATTTGCATCAATTAAGAAGCTATTCTGCGGCCGTTTTCGGCATTGGCATTCGGAGAAATTGATAATGAATGCCACGCATTGGTAGAAAAAGGAATTCTAAATTTTCTCACAAGGAGATGTTTTTAGCTTTTATGGCGTCATTGTCTTCGCAGATGCATATTTCATGTGTGGATGGGCAAAATCTCATTACTTGCATACCGCGAATGCATCGTGGATTAAAGAGGGAGAGCAAAATAAAGTTTTTTTTTTCTATGAAAAAAAAAATAAGCACTCCAGCGGCAGCGCTGGAAAAAAGTGTGAAAAGTGCGATCATTTCCTCCGCGACTTTTCCTCTCCAGGCGTACAACTATATATAATCGTATAAATCATTTAGTCGTGGCGGTGGATGCTGTTAACGTGTACCCATAAATTGCGTTATTAGGAGTTATGTTGGGGTGGTTCGTGTGTGTCTGAGTTGGGGAAATAATAAATTTTGGATTTTTGTATTGATTTCTGCGCAGTGAGTCCGTGAGTGGATTTTACCACCGGACGCCTTCGGAGTCCTTTTCTGGGAAGGTACCCATTGGCGAAAAGGGACTCTTCGTTAGGGGGGGTTGGGAGGGATTTTTCCACCCAACAGAATGCGCCACGCTTAATGGTCTGCTGCAGTGAACATTCTCGCCCAGCATCTCGCGAAGAGTTTCGACATCTAACCATGAATATTGAATTTTGGCGACTGGTTCTCTACTCTCGCGAGATTCTGCGATAGGAAACTATATATAGTAATAGATATTGCTCTCTAATTAATCCAACGTGCAACGCAGTAATTATCGGAATTAGCTTAACTATCGCCTTATCATTACTGACCACATAAAATTGCACTTTATTTCCTTGGAAATGACTGGCAAATGAATGGCTTCGCCATGAGATTTGAATCGCGCGAGTTGAGAGGCCAGTAAATTGGTTTAACACTCGACATGCATGGAAATTTGCGGGAAATTTTCCCACCCACAAAATACCAACCCCAAATGGTAGTTATCCTCTTTTGGGGGGTGCGACAGTCACTGTGTCGGTTAGTTGGCCACCCCTTTTTGGCAGCAGCGGAGAATTGCACAAAAGGCGAACCGAGAGCCGCGCAGAAAATGGATAAAAAAAGGAAACAATGGATGTTACTATATATATATATATATACTCAACTCAAAAAACCGGTAACAACGAGCGAAGCAAGAATAGTTTGAGGAGGATGGCGAACAAAAAGACGTGAGTCTGGAGAGAAAATGCGAAAAGTAAAACCAAAGACATAGAGTGTGATAATATAGTGGAAAAGCCACGAGAGGAGCCCGAACTTGTTCCCAAGATCAAAATAATGACGGTAATGATTATTTATGTGCACAAAATTCCCATGTTCATAAATTGATGGTTTTTTTTTTGGGGCGGGAGGGTGGGGCGGGGGGCTGTTATATTGGCTTCATTTTGATAAAAATGCAACACACAAACTCCCTATATAATTGATGTTAATTGCTGAGATTTCAGGCCCAAATAGGGGCTTTTCTGGGGCGAGAAGAAATATATATATTGATGGACTTTCTTAAGCACTGGGAGAGAAAAAAATAAAAGGGCAGCAGTCGATAAATTTGAAATTGCGCTCCTCAAACGGGTTTTTCACAACACAATCGCATTGTTGCAGCCTTGAAGAATGGGATGCAGAGGAAACTCCTCAAATCTGCATAGTTCGCGGGTTCAAGGTTGTGTTGGCTGTGCGGTAGAAACTTGGAATATTCTGCGATATCGCGAGCACTTCTTCAACCTTTCCGCCCCTCGTCTATACCGTCTGATATGTAAGAGATAGTGCTTTACTAATGGCTTGAGCTATAAATTGGTCGATGGAGGCGCCTGGTTGAATCGATACTCCCGCACAGGAGTCTTGATATTTGGCCCTATAACATCGGATACTCTCAGGTTCTATAAGCCAATGTGGAAGAGCCATTGTTGGGGATGCAAAAGCACAAAAGGAGTTCAACCTCAGAGACCACTCAGAGCCATGGCGATAACATGAGAAATTTCCATTGTGCGGCATCACACAAAAACCCTTTGACTTATTGGACTTCTCCGGTTAATAAAGTGAATTATTATATTCACTCTCCAACCGCACCAGTGTCTTTGGGTGGGTGCTTGACCCGAGCCAAATAGCTTTTACACGTCGCCTCTTTCATTAGATGCAGCATATTGCAATATGGTCAGGGAGTCTCCTCCTGCATCAGCCACAAACTCTCTCTCTCTCGCAGAACAATGGGCTGGCTTCCAGAAGCGACGAGAGCCACCCACTGTGATATTAAATTAAGAAACAATAACACGTCAAACTTGGCAAATTATCAAGAGAGAGCCCCAACGTTGAGGGAAAGGATCGATATAGGGAAATTGTGCTGAGTTTGAGTTGAAAGCTTCCTTGTTCACAAGCGCCAACACTGAATGTGTAATTAAATTGCCAATCCACAGTTGAGAAGGTTCTAACAAGAAGTGTATGAAAATGA
>CAKKOB020000749.1:0-33276 GCA_918844115.2 Phlebotomus perniciosus | reverse complement strand
ATACAAAGTGTCTCAAATAACCTTATCTCACCCTAATCTTTGAAAATTTTTCATAATAGCTCAGTGTGTGTCATTTCTCTCTCTTTTGGAATTGTCTCACCAGAGACTCTTCCCATCAATATTCTCCGGTCGTGCGACAAGTGAGAATCTGCCTTTGAGTGGCCCTCATGGTGTGTATAGCGTTAAATGAGAGAAATTTGTATGCTACGGAATTGAATGGTGCACGCTGACAGATTTTGTGCTGTCCACTTTTTTCCCTCCCGCTTCACAAAATGTGAATGACCTTCTCTTTGTGGGATTTTTATTATACTGAACAGAATTTATCGTAAAAAAGTTGAAAAATTTGCTAAATTTGCTAAAACGACAATTCTTTTTTTGTGAATTGAAATTGCAAAATATCAATATTTTTGCCTTGCAGACTCCTCAGCCCTTGTGGATTGCACGCTAGACTCAGAGAGCACGGGGAAGGAATGCCTGGCGAATGTGTGTCAGAGATTGTCGATTAATCAGCCCGAATTCTTTGGGCTGAGGTACATTATGAAGGAGAATACGACAGAATCTCGATGGATAGACATGGAGAGACCGTTGAATCGTCAACTGGAGAAATATGCGGCAACACAGAGACTTTCTCTGAGGGTCATGTACTATGTGGAGTGCGGTGTGTCGATGATACGTGACGAGGTGACGCGCTACTACTACTTTCTGCAAGTGAAGAGTGACGTGGTGGAGGGAAGGATTCACTGTGATCCCCAGCAGGCGGTCATTCTGGCCATTTATGCGCGTCAAGCGGAGTCAGATGTGCATCAGAAGGATAAGCACACGATTGACTATCTTAAGACAATGTTGCCATTCCCGAAGCGACTCATCGAGGAGGGTCTGTCGGAGAAATTGACGGAGGAGGTGTTACAGCAGAATTCAGAGTTGAATAATCTGACACAGTCAGATGCTGAGGAGTTGTACATTTTGACGTGCCAGCAGCTGGAGGGATATGGCCAGGAGAGATTTCCCGCCAAGGATGATTCGGCGGGAGAAGTGTTTCTCGTGCTATCCGTGTGGGGGATAACGGTGTGTGGGGCGAATCAGACGAAGGTGTATCGATGGCGAGATATCACGAATGTGGTGAATCTCAAGAGGAACTTTAATATTGAGTGTACAGTGCCGGAGAAGAGTGTGGGCTTCACGATGCCCGATGGTGAGATGGGACGCTACTTTTGGCGTCTCTGTGTGCTTCAGCATCTCTTTTATGCCTCCAATGAGAAGAATATGGTGTCGGGGAGTCAACAGAGCACCGGGGCGACGAGTAGTTTGTTTCAGTCGCGGGCGGAGAGTGTGATGGACAGCAGGGAGAATCTACTGATTGAGCAGGCGGCCAACAATTGGAGGGCCTCAGATCAGCAATTGAGTGGAGGGAACAAGTGGCAATCGTCGGATTTTGTTGTAAACAATATGCCACTGACAACATCTCAGCAGACAATTGACTCAAGCTGGGCCACTTCCACACAGATGCCATCGACACAGAACAGCAACTGGGGCTTGGCACCGTTCGCCGGGTCCAATGCCTCACTCAATAATCGGGCGCAGAGCTCATCGTGTCTCGATCTCACGAATAACAACACTAACGGACTGAATGGAGCACCGCAGGAGAGACAGGATGACAAAATGGCATCTTACAGGCAACTTCTGCCAACATATCGACAGGCTCCGGACTACGAGACGGCTATTCAGCAGAAGTATCGACCCAGCTCTAGTGAGGTGAGTTTCAAAAAAATGAAGCAAAAATAGGGCCAATGCAATGGTTTAACTTTTGTGCCTTCTGATGTCTTCCAGCTGCGTCTCAACAGCGGTGTTATTCAGGTGCCTTCAGGACTCCTCCCAGACGGCCACGTGAGTGCCGCCGGACCGTTGTACAGTGGAAGCCAGCCGGATGTTCATCGGGCCGCTCTCACGGCGGACATGATCTTTGGTGCTCAACTCCAGCAACACTATCCAGATGTCACGCAGACGACAAATCCCATCTATAGTGGAGGAGCTCACTTGGTTGACTCAGCCGGCATGTATGGAATGGACAGCATGACTCAGAGATTTCGCATGATGAAACTAAATAAGCCACCTCCGCCGTATCCAGCCAACAGGTTGAGTTCCACATCAACACCAGATCTCGCATTGGCCTCCCATCGTGCGCTCATGGGCTACCGAGGGGCGTATGTGTCGGGCTCGAGTCCTGATCTTGTGTCATCACGCACTTTTCTCACAAATCCCTACAATCAGGCGACGTATCTGAAGTCTCATCCAGCGGTAATTAATCCGGGATACTATCACATGGCCGGTGGGGGAACGGTGAGACTGAGACACTCTCAGAGTTACTTGCCGCATGGCACTTATGAGAATCTGAACTACTTGGAGGCGAATGGAGCGGGTAAACCGCCACCTCCGCCTCCGATTCAGTCCAACAACATCTACTACTGTCTGCAGCAGCACGAGATGGAGCAGTTGTTGAAGCAGCAGAACGGCTCAAATCAAATTATGCACAATCCACCCTCACTGGCGCACCAGATGAATGGTGGGGGTTCAGTGGAGCCGATCTATGAGAATGTGCCGCTACCGTGGCACAAGGAAGTGACTCCGGGACGTGAGAGAGCGTCCAGTGTGACGTCTGGTGTTAAGCAGATGGACAATCCGCCCCCAATTGACGCAATACTCAATAATGTGGCTGAATCTCACAAGATGGATCTGTCCCATTTGCCACTCAGCAAGACAACATCCAATCCCATTTCCGGTGCCTCAGTGTTCAGTGCCCAGCAGGAGAGTGCGTCAGATTTAGGCAATCACTTGCGTAAGGATGTCCAGGGAAGTGGGAAGAGGGTGACGGAGAGCAGTGAATCCTCCCCCAAGGCATCACTGAATCGTTCGCACTCCACGAATTTGCTTGATTCATCGCAGAGTTCAAATTACACTGTCGCCACGACGGATTCGGGAATAAGTGCAGGGAGTAAGGAGAAGAGGAAGAAACGCTGGGGAATACTCAGTCGCAGCAAGAATTCACTGTCGGATAAGCAGAAGAGTGCAACGCTGGGCAGAGAGAAGAGCAAGAGCAAAAACACTCTGTCGAAGGATGAGGAGGACAATATAAAGCACCGATGGTCAACAGGATTGCCACGTCTTCAGCCCCTTTCGGCGAATATCAGCAAAGAGAAGTTGGTGAGTCACAAGTTCCTACAAATTTTTAAAAATTTCTTAAGTCTTTTTTAAAATTAAAATAATCCCTAGAATAAAATTAGCTCTTTCCGCCCAGTACCTAATCTTTTTCCGTGTTTTCGGTCTTGCCAAAGTTAAGGAGAAATTCAGCAGAACTTGCAGATTATTAAGCAAACCAGGAAATTTTCATATAAGCAATCCCTTGCATTTTTTAAGTTTTCAAGTTATTTTCAAGATTTTCGTAAGAAGGATTGTAATTTTTTCCTGTTTTCCGAAATGATTTGTTTGCAAATGATACGAATTTGTCTCAAATTTTTCTATTTGCCACCAAACTATTCGGTCGTGACTTGCCAATATAAATCCCACACATTTCTTTTGCTTAGGAAATGAACGGAAACTTTATTTCCATATAAAGAAAACTCACGCCTCTTTTGGAAAAAAACACGATCTTGTGTAAAAGGTGTGAAAAGTAATTTATTCTTCCGAAAAATTTAATAAAAAAAAGTGTCTCACGGTTGTCATGTGAAATCTGCAGGTTCAGCTAATTTACGCCCTATTAAAATTCGCTCTGACTTAATTTCGAACTGCAATTCGGATTTAGATTTCGGTCACTTCAATGAATGGGTGAAATCCATTTTTAAGCTTACTTCTTTATTGCTACAAAGTGCTTAATGTTTAAGCTTGTTATACGGCTTCCCACTTGTAATATGTATGTATAAAGCTTACATTTCAAAGTATAGTGTCTCGCTAATTGAATTAAATAAGAAATACATTGACCCTTGTTTTATTGATTTAAAGATGGGAATAAAAGAGTACGAAATTGCTGAGAAATAAAGTTTTTCGCGATTTTTATATGGAATGTTGGTGGTTTTGCTCAATTTTTTTTTTAGCTTGTAAACAATAATCTGAGAGGGAGATAAAAGAAAAGCAAAACAAAGACAAGTCTCTTGTCTTTCATCTAGAAGATAATTTTTTTGGTCTCTTATTGTTCTCTTTCTGTTTGTTTTTTTTTATATAGTGCCAAATTCTGGAAGATAAACTGAATGACGAGGAACTGTTTATTGAGTTCGAGCGTATTCCAAAACGAAAGGACAATGCAAAGTACGAGTGCGCCCTTCATGATGAGAACAAGATGAAGAATTTGGATCCCAATTTCCTGCCTCATGACGACAATAGGGTTCGCCTGGTGCCATCGATGAACAATCGAATGGGTTATGTGAATGCATCTCACGTTACGGTGAGTTGGAAAGGGAGATTTAAAGCTCTCTCACTCTCGTCTTCCCAAGCATTGCGCGAATAATTTCACTCAATTTTCATTTTTGTGTGTTTATGATCTCTTTCAAGGCCACCGTGGGTTCGAAACAGCGCTTCTACATTGTGGCTCAGAGTCCATTCGATACGACGACAGCGAATATCTTTTGGAAGTGCGTGTGGGAGGCTGATGTCTATCTGTTGGTTCAACTTTCGGCAGAAATTCAATATGTTCCCTCTTGTTCGGATAAATGCCTTGAATATGGACAGGTAAGTGTTTAGAAAAAAAAACTCTGTTTCAGAGCAATTCAATAAGTTCCAATTGCCTCCTTTTGCAGTATCAAGTGTGGCGAGAGTTCTCACAAGAGACTGATCGGTGTATAACCAGCAAATTGAGAATTTATCACACACAGAGCAAGAGATATCGCTCCGTGTGGCACATTTACTACTCAGACTGGAATGAACTCAATACGCCCAAATCTGTGGGACACTTTTTAGGTAAGTCGATGTTATTTGAATTGTAAATTTGTTTACTTTTCCTGAATTGGTAATGTTTTTGTCGTCAAAAAGAGATAAATTCAATAATTTATGAAATTTTTGTCTTTATGAGCATTTGACATTATCTTTATGGCTCTGAGTCTGTCTGCATATTTCTCGTCTAATGCACTCAATTCAAGTTAGTCAGGGGTCAAAGAAATGGGAAAATATCGCAATTAACGATGTTTTTGCTGCAAAAGTCAATGTTGAAGTAGCTCATATTCTTTTTGTGGAGACAGAAGGTGGATGAAAAACTTTATTTCCCAGAATGTTTCTACAAAAAGTGATTCATTGATGAGATTTATTGCTACAAGAAGATCATAAGACAAAAAACGGTTATATACACACATAAAATAAATAACTTTTGAGATATCTTCAGTTTGCACTTGAAATTATTTATCTAAAGGATCCCAAGCAGAAAATTCAGACTATAAAATGTTGTGACTTAAATATGTAATAAGTCTATTGAATATGTGTTTACAATTGGGCTGAAAAATAAGGATTTCCTTTTTCATGTGATCATTGAAATGTTTCATATTATTATTTTATTAGACTGTTATCTGGAAATTTCTCTCAGTGTCCAGTAGGAAGCTTATGATTTATAGTAGCGTAAAGCATATGCTGCAAGATGTAATTTATTTACTTATCCTTGAATTATTTTCTTAGACTTTTTAGAAGAGCTGAACTCAGTGCGAATGGCGTCTGTGAATGAGATTCCTCCTGGTCACAATACAAATCCTCCTGTGCTGATTCACTGTTCCGAAGGTGGTGGACGTTCTGGTGTGACTTTGGCCGCTGATCTGCTCCTCTTCACGCTCGATCACAATCAAGTGAGTAGAAGTTTGATGATTTATCCGGCGGGATTCTTATTTCACGCTGATTTACTTACAGGATCTGGATATTCCGCGCGTGGTGGGTCAGATGCGACACCAGAGGGATAACATAGTGCCTTCACTCACACAATACAAATTCATCTATGCCGTCCTCATTCACTATCTGAAGCGGACACGACTCATATGATCTTCCAAAGGAGCCTGTATGGCTGCGACGAATTTAGCATGTGTCTTGGAGATTTATATTTGTATTTTGTGATACCTGCGGATGAACTCCGGGCAGCTGTTGCGGATTGCGTGTGCCTTAAGATTAATAGAGACAGTGATTCTCTGAGACTTTTCCCTTTTATTTCGCCACATGCTGATCTACAAGGAGGCGCTACGTCGATGGTGGGTAGTAGGGTTGTCGTCCGGCTGGGCCCTGATGGTAGTAGCTGGAGGCGTGAGCCGATGGGTGGAGCAGTGGCGAGGAGTAGTGCTGAGGCACTGAAGAGGATGATTGCGAAAACAGCGAAGGTGGATAGTTGGACGTGGCGGAGGGTAGAGCACTAGGTAGTGGGGGCGCTGCCGTGCCATAGGGCGGCGGATGAGAGTACATGGAGGAGTAAGCAGTAGCCGGGTAGGAGTAGTGCATATTGTCCGTGGATATAATCTTGGGAATAGGCGCTCCGGCATCTATTTTGTCATCGCCAGACACCTTGACCTGGCCAGGATCCCCCTTGGTAGCCGGGGAGGTGAGGTGTACTCGCTTCATGGGGGGACTGGCTTTGCTGGGTGGCATTTGGGGTGGACTATCTGGTGTCTGGGCGCTGTTGGCTTGCTGATAGAGATCCAACACCTGGTGGCAAATGTCCTCCAGAATCTCCATTGTCACGTCAGCCACAAACATATCCCACCATCTCAGGTGATTAGGCTGCTTCCCCGTCCAGTCCGTCACGGTGAACTTGCTGAGTTTGCTGGCCAGATGAATGAGAGCCACAGCAATGATTTCGGGCTCCCACTGGAGACACACTGTTGTACTGAGTGAGTCATTAACAAAGTTCCAAGCCATCTGCACCATCTTCTGCAGCTTTGTGCTGTCTCCCTTGAAGCACTTGGCGTACTTTACGAGAAATCCGTACGGATGATCCACCTGCAGGTCAAATTTGATGGTTTGCAAGAGTATCCTCTCCAGAGTCATCACCTCCTCCTTGGGATCATCCCCGAATGACAGGAACTTCTGCTCTGATAGCAATCCCTTGGCCGTCTTGATGATATCCTTGCACTTCTTCGGGGTCTCCTCCACCTTCCCGGCCAGCAGGAGACAGCAGCTCGCCGTGACGTAGCGTGGAAATGTCCGGAAGGAGTGAAACATGTAGAAACGGTGAAAATAGACAATGCCCGTGGCCATGGTGTTGTGCACCAGACCCATGGCTGTGCCGCATTCCATGATGAATCGCGCCCCCTCTTTCCGGTACCGTCGCTCTGTGTCAAAGTCGATACCATCTTTCACTGATGGGGTGTTCCGCAGATCCTTCTTCTCGTAGTACCAGCACGGCATTTTCATGACTTGTTTTCTTATTGTGCACTACCATTAACACAATAAATGCACGAATTTCACTAAATTTATCTATAATATTATGAATTTTTAAGATTTTTAGTCATTTCACTCCTTTCACTCAATGTTTTGATTTTCACGGCAGTTCACTTCTTTACCATGGCGCTGTAATCAATGAGATGCGATATGCGGTTAAAGTCCCAACCACAATTGGCGCTACAGTCGCATCGCAGGTTAAAGTATTCAAAATAGTACGCTCTTGTAAACAAAATGTTTTCAGTAGAAAAACAGTGAAAAATACTCTTAATCAGAGATAAAAAGCAATAAAACTTGTGAAAAGAGCGTATCAAGTGCCAGAGAAGAACCTACAAAAGGATTTGAACAAAGGTAAGTGTTTTTTCTATAAAACATTCAACTTTTTATGAGGGAAGAAAAAATGGCTGAAAATATGCTGATCTCATGGATCTCATGCAATTTTCAAACATCAATTTTAGGGAATATAAATTATGTAGATACCATTGATACCATTAGATATATTTCGAGTTCAAGTTAATACAAATTATTTACCCTGTATACATTAATTTAATTGCTGACCTTCCAAGGCCATTCAATTCACAGCAATTACACAGCTCACATTTAAAATACATTTAATCTCCCACCAAAAAATTTCTCATTTTTGCTCCTGGTCCTGGCATAAGGAAGCCTCACTGTTGTAAAAATTTTATAGCTTCTTTCTCATGTGGCTCCTTATGTGACTCCTGAGAGTATAGCGACTTTTAAAGGATTTCTCGCAACATTTGCATTTCAAGGGCTCCTCTCTTTCTTTATTTTGGCTTTTTCGCCTCATCAAGAATCTCTTAAGATTTTCGGTCCGTCTTTCCGGAGGAATATGCGTGTACATGTGATAAGTCAAGAGCTCAGTCCGTCTGAATGATTTGTTGCATTCATCGCATTTGAATTTCTTATCATCCCAATGAATGGACAAGTGCTCATTCAGAATACCGTATCTTGTAAATGCCTTATTGCATATGTGGCAAACGTGATCCCGTTTCTTGCCATGGATATTTTGCTTAGGTTTCTTCATTACGTCTTCTAAGGACTTTTCATCCAATTTGGCCATTGGTTCAACTTCTGAATATCCCTCGTTTGGAAATTCATTGAAAACATCTTCCGACGTAAAAGGTTTAATTGATTCTGGGATTTCCAAATCCATGCTCTCTTGAAATGGGTCGAATGGGTCAGCTAAGTCGATATCATCGCAGAAACCTGCAAATGACAACGCCTCATGAGTTAGATTTTTCGAAGCTTTTTGCGGATCCTCCAGGCTATCAAATTGCTTTCCTTGTCCCTGGGAGTCTCCATGTTCAAGGTCCTTCATTGCGTCTTCTAAGAACTTCTCATCTAATTTGGAAAATAGTTCAAATTCTGAAAAGCTTCTGTTGGAAGAGTCACTGAAAACATCTTCCGATATCTGTTTCTGGGTCGCTTCTTCTGTAAAAGGTTCATCTGGTTTTAGAACTGGGTTTTTTAAATCCCCGCTCTTCTGGAATGGGTCATCTAAGTCGATGTCATCACAGAGACCTGCGAGTGACATCGCATTAAAAAAAATTAGAGTTTTCGAAACTTTTGGCATTGGATCCTCCAGGCTATCAAATTGCTTTCCTTGCCCTTTGGGTTCTCCTTGCTCTGGTTCCTTCACTACATCTTCTATAGACTTCTCATCTAATTTGGAAACTTGTTCAAATTCTGAGAAGCTTCTGTCGGGTGGGTCACTGAAAACATCTTCCGATATCTGTTTCTGGGTTGATTCTTCTGTAGAATGTTCAATTGTTTCTGGGATTTCCAAATCCATGCTCTTCTGAAATGGGTCAGCTAAGTCGATGTCATCGCAGAAACCTGCGAATGACATCGCCTCATGAATTAGATTTTTTGAGGCTTTTTGCGGATCCTCCAGGCTATCAAATTGCTTTCCTTGTCCCGTGGGCTCTCCTTGATCTAGTTCCTTCACTGCGTCTTCTGAGGAATTCTCATTTAATTTGGAAACTGGTTCAACTTCCAAAAAGCCTCTGTCTGGAGAATCATTGAAAACATCTTCCAATATCTGTTTCTGGATCGCTTCTTCTATAATAGGTTCATCTGCTGGGATTTCCAAATCCATGCTCTTTTGAAATGGGTCAGCTAAGTCGATGTCATCACAGAGACCTGCGAATGACATCGCCTCATGAATTAGATTTTTCGAAGCTTGTTGCGGATCTTCCAGGCTATCAAATTGCTTTCCTTGCTCCTTGGGTTCTCCTTGCTCTGGTTCCTTCACTGCGTCTTCTGAGGACTTCTCATTTAATATGGAAACGGGTTCAGCTTCTGAAAAGCTTCTGTCGGGAAGGCCACTGAAAATATCTTCCGATATTTGGTTCTGGGTCGCTTCTACTGTAAAAGGTTCAATTGGTTCTGGGATTTCCAAATCCCCGCTCTTGTGGAATGGGTCACCTAAGTCGATGTCATCACAGAGACCTGCGAGTGACATCGCATTAAAAAAAATTAAAGTTTTCGTAACTTTTGGCATTGGATCCTCTAGGCTATCCGGGCTATCCAAATGCTTTCCTTCCTCTGGTTCCTTCATTGCGTCTTCTGAGGAATTCTCATCCAACTTGGGCACTTCTTCAACTTCTGAATCATCTGGCCAGTTGTCTCTATCTGAATATTCTTTGTCTAAAAAATCATTAAAAATATCAATCCAGTTCAGATTTTTATAATCTTCCTGATTTTTGTGCGTTTGTAGCGTTTCTTCTGCAATTGATTCAATGCATTCAATGGGTTCATCCTCTTCAATGGTGAAATCCGTGAAATCTCTTCTTTTAGCAATCTCTCCCAAGAGCTTCTTGTAAGTGATCTCACATTGTATTCTGAATTTGCTTAAGTCCTCTAGTTTCTCTCCGCATGAACTGCAAATGAACTTCAACCAATATTCTTCTTTCTCGTCATCCTAGAAAATAATTAATACTTATTGTTTTTAGTTTAGTTTAGGAGAGCGTTTTTTCTTCTTACACTTGAGCACGATATTTCCCGGAGTTTCTCTTGGAAATGTAAATTAGACTTTATTGAAATATCAATCAAGTCCTCTCTGGATTCACAAATTCTGCAGAGGAGGAAATCATCTGATGAAATCGTCTCCACTATATATTGTACGGGAGATATGCATTGCTCAGGCTCAGATTTTTCTTCCTTTAAATTAAAAGATT
Organism: Phlebotomus perniciosus; assembly: GCA_918844115.2. Lineage (NCBI taxonomy): Eukaryota > Metazoa > Arthropoda > Insecta > Diptera > Psychodidae > Phlebotomus > Phlebotomus perniciosus. The sequence continues at coordinate 22,684 of CAKKOB020000749.1, read as the reverse complement.
ATATGATAATTAAATTAGTCATTAAATGCAATTTAGAATAAGTAAATTACTTCAATATCCGTGGATTCGAAGAAACTCTCATAGAATAATCAGATTTCACTTGAAGGAGGTCTTAGAAGTGTCGGTGTTGGTAAAGATGAAGGTATATCAAATTGAGGACTGCGAGGCTTCAACAGGGAGAGTGATGGTATTGCATCAGATTTTAATTTCAGCACCGTTAGAGGGATGTGTGTCAGCATTTCATCCACACGATGGAACTTCTCAAAATCGTCTGGCATGAAGTGATGCTGACATATTCTGTGGGAATTTGTCGGCTGGAAATCTGGATATTCCAAAGCCATCAACCACTTCTCTCGCAATGCATGAGCTTCAGGGAAAGGGAACGTTTCTCTTTGAGGATTAGTTGTTAAACTTGCACAACCGTTGACACTGCACTTGGCCATGATTTATATTTGCTTTTAAATTATTATTTATTCAGAGATTTAATTTAGAGATTAAATTGCTTGACCATTCTCTTCCACCCAATGCGTCTGGAACTGCAACAGATTAGGGTTTTCCTTGTGAAATAATGCGTCTGCGCTGTTACAAGTTTACCCCTATTTTCATAAACAAATTTTCGAATGGCCTCAAAAACTTGTTTATTAAATTCAAGGAATGTTGTAACAACATTTTGTAATGAAATGAGTTAGAAGTTAGTTTTCTTTCGAGATAGGGTAGGGGTACCACATCTTCACCCTTTTAGCTTGTCTCATTTTTTGCGCTGTTTATTTCAAATTCATATGAAAGTTTACCCGGGAATTCTGAGAATCCACTGGAGAATCGTTCTGGAATAAACAAGCAAAAAAAATAGTAGGTTATATGGATAAAATCAATATTGCATTCTTATTACATTCCGCTCATCTGGTCCTCTCCTTTATTCGACTTCTTCGATTTCTTCAGATTGAACTTCGACAATCTCATTTTGAATCTTGATTCTGCGAGTGCACTGATTGGCAATGCTTCTTCAGGAGTTTTGAGTCCTTGAATTTCTCCGGGCAGAAACGGCAATGACTTGGCTTCTCACCTGTGTGTAAGCGCATATGTATGGCGCAGTTTGTCTTATCCCGGAAATCCTTCCCACAAACTTTGCATTTGAATGGCTTTTCACCCGTGTGGATCAACATGTGTCCCTTCAGATGAGGTTTTTGGCGAAAGGTGGCCCCGCAGACTTCACACGTGTATGGCTTCTCTCCTGTGTGGATCATCACGTGACTCTTGAATATATTACTATTTGCGAAGGACTTCTCGCAATAACTGCATTTTAGGGGCTTCTCTCCAGTGTGAATCCGGAGGTGTTCTCTATGTTGATTAGCGTAATATGAGATCTTTCCGCAAAAAGGGCAAACTCTGGGTTTCTTTTGGCTTTGTGGGTTTGGTCGTTGGACGTAGTATTTCTTAGCGTATTTAGCCCGTTCTTCCGGAGGAAGGTGCGAGTACTTGTGAGAAGTCAACAGCTGTGGCTTCTTGTAGGACTTGTCACAGAGGTCACATTTGAATTTTCTCTCCTCCTGATGAACATACATGTGCTCCTTGAGACTGTTGGACTGCCCGAATGCCTTATCACAAATTTGGCATATAAAATCCAGCTGTTTTTCATGAACAGTCCGGATGTGACGCTTGAGATTGGCAGAATTAGTGTAGGACTTTTTGCATTGATGGCATTCAAAGGCTTTCCCGGTATGCATCACTTGGTGCAGGGAATAACGATAACTATTCTTGAACGTTAAGTTGCAAATTGAACATTTGAAGGAAGTTTTTGGGAGATTTTGCTTTCCTTGCTCTTGTTCTTTCATTGTTTCTTCTGAGGACTTCTCATTCAGTTTGGGCGCTTCTTCAACTCCTGAATCATCTGGCCAATTGTCACTGTCTTCACTATCTGAAAATTCTCTGTCTGGACAGTCATTGAACACATCATCCCAGTTCAGATTTTCATAATCTTCCTGTGTTTTGGGCGTTTCTTCTGCATTTGATTCATTAGGCCTTTTCTCTTTGACGACGGAATCTCCTCTTTTAGCAATCTCTCCCAAGAGCTTTTTGGAAGTGATCTCACATTGTGTTCTGAATTTGCTCAAGTCTTCCAGTCTGTCTCCGCATGAACGGCAAATGAACTTCAATAAATCATCATTTTCGTTATCCTGGAAATATTCAATATTTTTTTAGTTTAAAGAAAGTTTAAAATGATTTAATAGATCTTCTTACACTCAAGCAAGATATTCGCTGGAGTTTTTCACGGAAATGAGAATTTTTCTCTGTTGAAATATCAATTAATTCCTTTGAAGATTCACAAACTCTGCACCGGAGGAGATAATCGGATGAATTTGTCTCCACAACATCTTGTTTAGAATTTATCTGAAGCTCTGATTTTACTGATGATACCAGGAAAACCTCATCGAATAATCCGGTTTCACTTGGGGCATTTCTTGGAGGTGACTGTGCTGGTGGAGAATTAGCAATTTCAGGCTTCCATGGGAAGACTGATGGCACTGCTTCTGGTTTTAATTTCAGCACAGTTAGCGGAATGTTTGTTAGCTTTCCATCCAGACGATGGAACTTCTCAAAATCGTCGGAATTGAAGTGATCCTGGCATATTCTGTTGTATTTTGTCGGCTTGAGTTTCGGACGTTCTATTGCTTTCAACCATTTCTCTCTCAGTTCATGAGATTCAGGGAAGGGAAAAGTTCGTCTTTGGGGCTTTGTTGATAAACTTTTACAACCATTAACACTGCACTTGTTGGTCATGATTTTTGCTTTTCCTTGATTACTCTTCTCTCCAGCGTCCCGATTTTTTGACAACTAGCGTCTGCGCATAATTCACCGGCTTTTACAATGATTTTGAATAGCTCCCAGTACATGTAACGGTTTACTTCATGCTTCAGGAAATTTTGAGTTCGGAGGAGAATACTCAAGGAAGGAAGGAACTTTTCCAGTTATTTTTCAATGTTTTATTTATGAGAGAACATACTTATTTCTTTAGCACAACATTTTATTAGACAAAATTTTGTTGGATAACAGCAAAATTGGGAACACTCAATTTTCTCTAAGGAAAATGTAATTTCGAATGGAAAATCTGATCCTCTCCTTATTTCACTTCTTCAGTTTGCATTTCGACAATCTCATTTTGATCTTGATTCTGTGGATGTACCGATTGGCAATGCTTCTTCAGGAGTTTCGAGTTCTTGAATTTCTCCGGGCAGAAACGGCAATGATTGGGCTTTTCGCCTGTGTGTAAGCGCATATGTTCGGTGTAGTTGGACTTATTCCGGAAGTCCTTCTCACAAGCCAAACATCTGAAGGGCTTTTCGCCCGTATGGATCAACATGTGTCCCTTCAGATGAGGTTTTTGGCGAAAGTTGGCCCCGCAGATTTCACATTTGTATGGCTTCTCTCCTGTGTGGATCCTTATGTGGCTCCTAAGTGCACCGTGATTAATAAAACGCTTATCACAGTGACTGCATTTATATGGCTTCTCTCCAGTATGACACCTCATGTGCTCCAAGTGCCGAGTTAAGTAATTGGATGTCTTCCCGCAAATGGGACATACGCAGAATTTCTTTTGATTCTGCTTGGCTCTCGAAAAATATTTCTTAACTTCCTCACTTCTCTCCTCCGGTGAGATGTGCTTATACTTGTGGGTGGTCAAACTTTTGGGATGTTTGAACGACTTGTGGCAGACATCACATTCATATTGCCTCTCAGTCTGATGAACCGACATGTGACTCTTGAGATTAACTGCTTGGCTGAATGTTTTATTGCAAATGAGGCAACCGTAATCTCGCCTTTTTTCGTGGACCTGTTTAATGTGACGCTGGAGATTGGCCCGGCAGGAGTACGTGACGCCGCAAAATTCACAATTCAGAGACTTTCCATTGTGCTTCATTTGGTGCCTCTCCATTTCATACTTATTCTTCTGTAGTTCATTGCATATGCGACAGTAGTAGTTGGTTTTGTAGTAGTCCTTTTTCTTCTTGCTATCCAATGACTTTATCAGTGCTGCTAGGTCCAAATCATCACTCTCCTCAATAACATTAGGGGTTTTGTTTTTCGTAGGATTCTCCTCTTCCCCCTCTTCCCTAATATCACTATCTGATGGACATTCGTCAAGCCATTCAATGTCAATATTCTCACTGTTTGAATGGTTTGAATCCTCCTTGTCTGGTGGGTCTGGCGTATCCTTCAGTGCATCGTCTTCCCCTATGACAAATTTAAGTGCTTCCAATTTCAATGGCAACTTTTGCGAAAGTAAGTCTTTGGGTTTTTCCATTTTCTGAGCAATCTCTCCCAAGAGCTTCTTATAAGTGATCTCACATTGTTTTCTGAATGAGCTTAAATGCTCTAATTTCTCTCCGCATGAACGGCAAATGAACTTCAACAAATTATCTCTTTGGTCGTCCTGTAGAAAGAATAAATAAAATTCTTTTAGACGCTTTATGATGCTAAAAAAAAAGAGAATTGTTAACTTACACTCAAGCACGATATTTGTTGGAGTTTCTCTCGGAAATGAGAATTCTTTTCTGCTGAAATATCAATCAATTCCTCTGTCGATTCACAAACTCTGCAGAGGAGGAAATCATCCGAGTCCATAAGGATTTGAATCTGGTCATCCTCTGTCTCTAACTTTACCTATAACCCCAAGATAAAATTACATCAATGACCAGTTAATGGTTATAATTCGTGAAAAAACACCTCAAAATCTGGTAAATTCAGATAAATCTCATCAAAAACCTTAGCGTCTTTTGTTGGATTCTTTGTAAGTGTCTGCACTCGGAAGGAGCTAGAAGGATGTGGCTTTCCCGGAAAGACTGAAGGAATAGCTTGTGATTTCAGCTTGGGCATCGATAGAGGAATATTTGTCAGCTTTCCATCCAGTCGATGGTGTTTCTCGAAGTCTTCTGGTTTGAAGTGATTCTGGCATATTCTGTTGTACTTTGTTGGCTTGAGATCTGGACGTCCCAAAGCCATTAACCATTTCTCTCTCAGTCCACGAGTTTCAGGAAAAGGAAAAGTTCGCCTTTGAGGATCTGTTAATGAACTTTTACAACCATTCACTGTGCACTTGGTCATGATTTTTTTCTCTTTTTTAGTAATTTAAACTTGCGAATACTGAGATTATCTTGAATGTAAAGTTTTTGTCTTTCCTGCGAAGTGTTTTGTTATTCTTTGACGAATAAAGCGTCTGCGCCGAAGAAAAATTTACCAGCTGATTGACATTCAAACGAAAAACCGTCAAATAGTTTTGAACTAACGACTAACAGTGTCATCGGGCCTGAAATCCTTTTGGAGAAGGCACCTAAACTGCTCCTCCTAGTCTTTATAGACGGACTACGACTAGGGAATTCGTCTTCTAATTGTTTTTTTTTTATAACATCCCTAGTATCTGGTTATTATAGTTAGATCGGATCCGGATCTATTTGGAACTTAGAGTGATACCCTAAGATTAAAACAACGTTTTTTTTTTTCGCAGAAAGTTTTATTTTTGATGTTAGATGTGTATAAAGAGTAAAATTGCATAAATAGAGAAGATTTTAATTTATATGAATACTTGCTCAGATGCCAAACTCTCTGTGAATGGCTTCACAACGGCACTGGTTGCAAAGCAGAAAATCAGGCCGAATGTTATGGAGATCGGCAAGGCGGGCAAAGCCTTACGGCAGATGGCCAGGAGTAGAAGGGTCAGACAGAGACCAATGAGAATTGCTACAAAGCACGCAATGGTGGTATTCCAATCACCATAGCTAGATGCTTTGCCCACGAGGACGGAATAGAAGATAAAGTCACCAAGTCCGAGCTTGATTCCCCTCTCTTCGGGCACCTCATAATTGGGCGGATTTTCCTCTGTTGTCACCGTGCGATATTCAGTGGATCGATTGAGATTGTTGGACACATTTGCCTGCACTTCCAATTGTCGTCTTGCTGTTCGCTCATTTGTTGTTGTTGCCCACTCTTTGGTGAATCCACTCTCAGGATCTGTAGAATATGAAATGATTTTAAGCCAAAAGGCGTCGGAATTTAGGAAATTGTTTGAGTTTAGTGAAAAATACCTTCTGTATTCTGCTGTTGAGCAGCTTCTGGAGGATCAGTAGAGGTTCCTTGTCTCCTGGAGCTCGCATGACGACGTGTAATTGGGACATGAGGAGCGTCCTGATCGGCTCCCATATAGGAGTAAATGAATGTTGCTGAAGCAAAATTTTGATCAATGAAAGAAATTTAACTTAGAAATCTATTCAGTTAATACTCACAGGAGTAAATTAGAGCAGGAAATATCTGCTCATTCCTCTCCTGTGCCGTCTCCACTAGAATCCGAAGAGGTCCTTTGGGAGATAGTACAGCAATTAAATCCCAGATAGAGATTACAGCCAGAACCACCCAAGTAGTCCACTCTGGTAGATACTTGATGAAAACCAGAGCCATAAGGGCGGCTACGAAGATCAAATAGGCTTGCTGGAGTCTCAGCGGACCCAACCAATGGATTGACATCATTCCCACTACTCCAAAGTTCCACATTATCAAAATAGCTGTTGGGTAGTCCATTGGGATATTGTAAGCTCTCAGCACTTCCCTAGAAGATTAGAATATCACGTTAATCACTGATCTTTTATAATGGTTCACCAAAGATATCTCACAACTCGAATAGGTATTGTTAAGACTACTTACTCCAAGTAGAGGTAGCTGAATATGAAGAGTAGCAGGAATGATGAGAGAATCAGCCATCCATTGATTATTTTGTAGCATCTCTTCTTGTACAGGATGATCAGTAAAATTGTCATGACTACAATTAAAGTCATGAGAATCAGGGAGTTGGCCAGAGCATCTAAAATCTTTGTTCCCGTATCCGGGGATGTTTCGTGGAATGGAGTGTACAAACTGAAAGGCAAAAAAAAGTTAAATATTGAGTAAAATAATGAATATTCCCCCAAAAATCTGCCCATACAGGTAGTAATCCTTAGTTGAGTAGAAGTTAACCGAGCTTATTGTGGCCACAACCACCAGCATACAGAGAGAGACGGGAACGAATAACTTTATGACGTGTTGAGCCCCATATTTGAGACCTTCCTCCTCCTCCCAAGCCGCTTCGGCGTTCTCATTGCCGCCGCCCTGCGGGGGAACGCTTGGTAGATCAGCCGTGGGTATCTGTGAACTCTCTCCAGTTGCCACTACCACGGCTGGAGTTGTGCTGGTTGTCTGAAAGTAAAGGAGCGGCGCGATCAGAAGCAGCCCCCTCGAAGCCGTAATGAATGTCACTGAGAAACTTACTCCGTAATTTTGTCGATTATCGCGAGGAGTCCGCTTCTTCTTGTTCTTCCTCTCCAGCTCCTCATTGCGATCTGTTGTCCTCACAATATGTGATTCACCCACATGGCCATCCATTAGTGCAGTTCTTTCGTTTGATTCACTTAGAATTCGATCGGAATTCATTCACATTACCCTTCTTTGCAACATAAGATGTCAAACTGAAGAGAAATTGACACTGGAAGCGCTCTTGGAAGTTTTCTAGACTTTCACAAAGTAGGGTTAGGGATTCTGGTGAGGAGGCAGGATAAACACAAGTTATGGCTCTTTTCCGGTTGAAATGGCTCAGGAGGTATATCAGGCGAAACACAAAGCCAATTCCCTTCAACACAGCGGAAACTTGGCGGGATAGATTGAGTTTTGGCTACATGTTCCTGGCCTGGAATGCCTTTGGCTTTGTTTGTTATGCAATGTACAAGGGTAAGACGGATTGGGTCAAGTATCACGGCATCAAGGATGAGGATGAGAATCTATCACAAGGTACATAGTCTTGTTCGACTGTCTGGTTGTCGGTATCCTTCTATGGATTGTCTTGTTATTTCAGCCCAGCGATTTGCGAAGCTTCTAAAGGTTGAGAAGGCGACTGTCATCCACTATTCCGGCTTGAAGAAAACAGAGGAGTACAAGATTGAAAACAAGAAAGAAGAAGAAAATCAAGAAAGCTGAAGATAGTCTATTTAAGAATAAATTTTTAGCAATAATATTGCCTCGTTGTGCAATTTTCTACGTCCTTGTGTAAAATGTGAAGACTAAACAGTAATTAGTTATGCTGACTTGGGGGGATGATTCTTCCTTGATGTAACAAAAGAACTAGAGATGATTTTATCACAAAGTTTCTCTCTTCACATCTCGTGTGTGCATAATATTTTGCTGGAAAAAATGTCATCAAATATTGCTAAGAAGCGCTCTTTGAGTAATGCGAATATCAAAAGTTTCTGCCAGAGCGATTTCATCTTCTGCTCAACTCAAAGTCGAGAGCCTGGCGGTATTTTTCATAGCGAGCCACAATATTTTGCAATTCCTGCTTATAGAGTCTATTGAGCATTCCGTCGAAGCACTCGAGCTTATTGAGCGCAAACATATCCCATTTCAGTTTGTGATCCGTTGCAGGATCTGCCTTCATGTAGACCATTAGCCAGGCGGGAATCTCCTCATGGAGATAGGGATTTGCTGGGACGAGAGCACTGTGGGTGTTAATATGACTCGCCAATTGGGGCTCTGGAATAACAGCTCTTGGTGCTTCAGTGGCTGTTGTATAGAGATAGCATGAAGTCAAGCAGGGATGATTATATTGTGCTTGCCGAGTGATGTGACTGCAAGAACAAAATGCTCAATGAGTTTTTAAAATTTAAAATTGATTAACTTTGGCTCACTTGACGTAGTAGATACCGTATTGGGGCGATTCAATTCTCTGCCAGCCAATGGGAAGACCTTCTCGTTCGAGTGGATGTGACCAGTGAGTGGTCTGTGCACTGTGATCGAAGTAGTACTTCCTCCCTCTCAGGGTGTTGTGTACAGACCATCCTGGTGGCAGCGGTAGTTCATCTTCGAGAGTTTGCTGGGAAGAAACTGAAAGACAACAAATTCCAATTAGAATTTCTAATCTTATACGCAGGGAGATTTCTTCCTTAGCCAATTACCTTGTGTTAGGATATTATGTCGTTTACTGTGGAGGAATTGTTCCCCATAAGTCATTCCACTAGTCACATCGATAGCCCTAACATTCGAATAGAGTGGATTGTCCGCAGATATAACAGCCATGCTTGATCCATAGTATCCAAGAGAGTTTGTGGGTATGTTTGAGTAGATTGACTGATGAGGTAGGACTGTTCCGTAGCGCAGGTGGGAACAAACCGCAGGCACTGGTGGATTATTTTGATCTTGATAGTAGACAGACAGGCTGGATGTTGTGTTGCTATAGATGGGCGATTCTGAGCGTGCACCAGAATTCATATTCACAGATTGTTGTTGAGGTTGATTCTCATAAATTGGTGAGCCATCACTGTTGTAAGATCTCGGTACGGATGACAATTTGTATTGTGACGTCTCATGAGGCGCCTTGGGCTGTCCCTCAAAGGTGTGTCCGTGATTCTGATTCAGTGAGTAGTGTCGAGAGAAATTGGGCATCGCCTGATGCTGCTGACCACCCTGCGAATAGTCCGAATGGAGACGGATTTGATCGATAGCATCAATTTCAACGTAATTCCCGTGGGTGTCGCTACTGCTGATCGGCGCCTGTTGCATGGGATAATTCCCCAGGGCGCCCAATATGGACTGTGTTGAGGCCTTCCGATCAGTTTCACTTTGAATCAACTGATAGAGACTGGAGAAGTTGTTCCTATTGAGATCAGCAGTGGATCCCGGAACTCCAGGTGACATCCGCTGAGGTAGATTGGATACTGTGTGAGTGTTGGGTGTGTACTTCCCTTCATGACCCAGTCCAGTTGTTGATGGTTTAGCGGCCAAATTTCTGCCATTGGCAAACACAGCATTCGGTAGTTGTCCCCTGTTTGCCGCAAAATTCTGCGAAACATTATTTGTCTCATTCAATTGCTGACTATTTCTCCTCGCCTTGGCTTTAATCTTGGCCTCTTCTGTCGTCCACACGTTTATAACTGCAAAAATTATTGCCAAATGTGAGTGAAAAATAAATCAGGAAATTTCTAAAAATAATTTCTCATTGCAAGGCACAGAGCCGTGCAATTTTTCTTGAAACATCCAATGGTTATTCAGCTAAACATTCCATAGCAGGTGGTTAATATTAAAACTTAAAAAAATATTTCATTTATTTTTTTCATTTATTTTGTAGTGCTTTGTTTGTCTTTAAATATTGGCTCTAGCCATTGAAAAAATAGTAGAAAATGTATGAAAAACATTGGGTGTTTCAAGAAAATTAGGACAATACTGTACTTGGGATATCTGGCGGTGTATCTTTCTTCACATATTTCCCCACAACGCCTTCCTTTATGGATTTATCCTTGCTCTTTCGCGACAACATACTACACACTCGGTACTTGTTGCATTTATAAACACAGAACTAAACTAAAAACCAGGGAAATTCACGGTTTTCTCGGGCTTATAAACAATTCATGGTGAAAAGAAAACAAAAATGGAAGATGTCAAGTTTCACTTGCAAGCCAGTGCATCAGGTGAGATCGTCCACTTGCATGAGAGTTCAGTGTTATGAAAATTGCGTGAAAATTCTCATTGGTTTTTTCTCTCTCTGAAAAATTCTTCAAGGAATAACAAGAAAATGTTTTCCATCAGATACGCAAATAGGTAAGTAATGAATCAGAAATAAATTGAGGAAGTCGAATTTGAGGATTTACCTATACTAAGGTTATGGACCGGCTCTCACTTCCTGAGACAGACCATCAGGGCAGATCCTCTGCTCTCCACGAGGCTTTTCAACAGCACTCCAGTCCTCATGGCTGAACCGCTCAAAAAGAAGAAGAAACTCGATCCGATGATCATTAAACAGAGAGAAGAGCGGAAGAAGAAGAAGATTGAGAAGCAGATCAGGCGCCTGGAGAAGAATGCGAGACAGCTGAAGCCAATTGATGAGCTTGAAGTTCCCTTCACGCTGATTGATGAGAAGAAGTGGGTTTATCCAATTGGACAAGGTACTTGAGGAGATGTAACTTAACAGTATCCTTCCTTGCAGAGAACGAACGAGACCTGTAGTCAATCTCACGGCGGAAGTTCTGGAGGAGCGAGCTCTGTTGCAGAAGGAATGGGCGAGACACAAAAGAAATGAAAAACTTGGATACTACCAGGCAATTGATCAGATGATGCAAGCCCAGAGGAAGGCTCTTGATGAACTGAAACTGGAATCTGAGGAGCTTTATGAAGCGGCTATTCAACCGGACACCAAATTGATCCCCTTCAAGGCTCGAGTTCTCGTCTCAACTCCACCGATTAAGGATTACGATAGTCCTGATGGAGAGTATATTGATGTGTCTAAGAAATGGGAATAATCAAAACAGCCTCCCATCCCCCAACTCCATCTCAGAGAGAATTTATTAATAGAATAAAATGTTTATTCAAAACTGCAAGAAAAATTTTATGATTTTTTCCGCGAAATCCGTAGGAAATACTTCCCACGCAAAATATTAATTATTAATGGGCGAAGGTTCATTAATAAATCTTTGGCATTCATCAATGACACTGTCCATTGTTAAAGAAAAATGTCCTTGAGTAGAGGCTGTTATCCTTAGCAGAATGCTCAACAGTATATTTCTTTCTTAGCTTTTGTGTAAACTTTTTCTTAAAGTTTTTTTTGCAAATTTATATAGGAGGAATTTAAGGGCAAAGTAAGTTATTTCATCTTAAAATCTTTAAAGTCTCTAATTTCTGAATTCAGCTCTAATGCTAATAACAAATCAAAAAAAAATCAGATTCCCCATCGATGAATCCTCATATCTTTCCTAGAAATAATTTCATGCAATTTCTCTTGGTTGATAGAAAAGTCCTATTTTGCGGAGAAGTCGAGCAATTTAAAGAGTGATTTGACTATCAATTAGTAGTCACTTCATTTCACTATCTTCGCTTTTTTTCTCCTTTTTATCAGCACACAAAATGGCAAGCGTCCTTGTATTTCGTTTGAATCTCATTAAAATAATATTAATGGAGAGATGCTGGGATATAAAAAGGATGCCCAACCTGTTGCCTTACACAGTTCTTCCGTGCATCCCGACCAGGGATATTAGATTCACGCAGTATTAGATTTTCAGTAGAGAAAGTAAAAAAGTGTGAGAAAAAAATGTCTAAAGTTTTAGCTAGGATATCTCTCATAGTGATTTTCTCAGTGTTGCCGCTCAAGGCGTAAGTAACATAATAAGAATCTTAATGGATTTCCTGCAACCTGAAGAGTTTTTTGGTGAACGTTTTAATTGATTTTTTTAGGCACATGGATACATATGAGAGCCTCATCTACATGACCTGCAAATTCAATTCACAGAAACCTGTTAGGAGCCCTGATGAGTGCCAATTCGGAGCGAAGATGAACTACTGTGGGAAGCTGGTGTGTCTCAAGGGACGAGGAGATGTTTGCGGAGAAGGATATTACGATGTAATAAGGCACGGCGAATGTTCCAGTGGATTAATGTGCTGTGGAAAATGTGTGGGATGTGATAATGAGAGTTGTGATCAGTCTCTGTGTAGGCCTAAAAAGCATGAAAACATCAAGCGAAGGGATCCGCTCAGCAAATACTTTGATATGTATCTTCGCAAATACTTTAATGAGAGATCAAAACATCTTTGGAATGAATTAGACTACAAAGCAAAGAACGAGGAGAAGAATTTGTAATAAAGAGAAAAAATATTCGTGAGACTGGAAGAGGAGATTAGAAATTTTCAAATTTATAATTATCTATATATTGAGGCGATACACAAAAATATTTGGTACTCAATGTGCAATCACATCTTTCATTTACTTGTAACTGGAGAAAAAGAAAAGAAATAATAAATAAAATTATCTTCAAAAGATCAGGATCGTCTCTTTCTTATCGTTTCCCGATTACGTCCGTTTATAAGTAGGGGAGAGCGAGGCATCAAACAGAAATTTTAGATTTTTGTTCAGGACAGTTTAGTCTCCTGCTCCAAAAACTTGCCAGTAAAAAAAACTTGTTTGAAACTGGCTGTCCCGCTCTCCCCTATCCCCAGAAAAGTTTTTATGGATTTTTCAATTGCAAAATGACTATTTGAAATTGAAACCTTCTTTCGAATTTGTGTTAGAACCAGGTTCTACCAGGCTCCTAAAACAAATTGATTATAGGAGTGCAGATTTTGCAAAAATTTTTTACGACGAGTTTCCATGGAAGGGAGATTTTTTCCGGAAAATTCTGATACCTAAGAGCTTTGGATGAATGTCCAATGTAAACTTTGTGGTACCACATTTTACCCACCACCCCCTCCTACCTCCCAAAACCCCAATATGCTACAGACGCTACAGAGTGAAAATTCAAAAATTATAATTTTTCCCCACGATCCCAAAAAAGCACCAAAAGTTTTCCTAAATTACCTTCCCAAACTCCCCACCCAACCCATCCACTCACCCCACCCCACCCTCCTCCCACAGAATTTTTTTACAGCAAAACCCAGGGCAAGTGGGTATTCATTTGAAAGGTCTTTAAATTTCCAGTTGGATTAGGGAATCTCAGCTCAAAAACAAACAATTTTAAGGATTTGAAGACTTTATTTAATTTGTCTTTTTGAATGCAGTTGAATCATCCCTCTTCCGCCTCTTCCACCAAATCAGATTTCTCTTGAATTTTACCTTTATCTTGCGTCTCCTGATCTTTTTCATGGACCCTCTGGTTATGCTGGCGCAAGGATCTGGCATTGGTGTACTTCTCAGGACACTGAGTGCAATGGAAGGGTTTCTCACCCGTGTGTATGCGCATGTGAGTAATGAGATTTGCTTGAGCCCTGAAGCCCCTGTCACACACCTGGCACTTGTACGGATTTTCGCCTGTATGTTTGTACATATGGTGCTTGAGGTGGGCGTTCTGTCGAAAGGCCACTCCGCAGGTGCTGCACTTGTAGGGCTTATCACCTGTATGGATCCTGAGATGAGTCTTGTGCTCCTGGTAGCTCCCGAATGTCCTGGGGCAATGGGTGCATTTGTAGGGCTTCTCCCCCGTGTGAGTCCTCATGTGAGAGATTTTTAGGGTCAATGAATGGGAAATCTTCCCACAATGAGGACAAATGTACTTTTTCTTTTCTCCAGTGGATGCGGTGGATACAGAGCGGGGCTCTTTTGTCATGGCGAGACGTTCCTCCAGCGAAAGATGTATACTGCTGTGAGCTTTGAGAGCATACTGACTCCTAAATGGCTTTTTGCAAACCTCGCACTGATAGGGTGTGACCAACCTCCAGTCATTGTTAATTCTTGGATTGTGATGCCTCTTTTGGTGATTCTTTAGGTCGCCGTGCTGAATAAATGACTTATTGCATTCTAGGCAAATGTAATCTCGACGCTTCTCATGCACCGTCCGTATGTGACGCTTGAGATTGATCCGACAGGAATATTCCACTCCGCAGATCTTACATACAAGACCTCCCTGGTGCTTCACTCTGTGCTGGTCCACTTGATAGACGTTCTTGAGAGGTTTATCACAAATTGGACAATGCAGGGAGCCTCCCTTTCGCCATATTCCCTTTTTTCCCTTTATGTATTTTTGTGAATCCTTCACTGTGTCGTTGTTTGAATCAATTGTCGTTCCATTTGCATCATCTTTCGGCTCTTCAGGCAATCCTGCTGTAGATTCCTGTAGTGGCTCTTCTGCGATAGTCTCTGAATCGTTTGGGAATGTAGAATCTACGGGTGAGCTCCGCTGCGAAGCCGTTGGCATATCATCGTCTTTAGTCAAATCTAAAAAGCTTTCTTCTTTAATAACCAAATCCCTGAGATTTTCTTCTTTTGGAATAATCTCTCCTAGGAGCTTTTTCAATGTGATCTCACACTGATTTCTGAATGAGCTCAAATCCTCTAATCTCTCTCCGCATGAACGGCAAATGAATTTCAACAAATCATCTCTTTGGTCGTTCTAAAAGAGATATAAAAACGATCCTTTGAGATGATACCTTAAAATGCTAGAAAAAAATGAATTGTTAACTTACACTCAAGCACGATATTTGCTGGAGTTTCGCACGGAAATGAGAATTCGTCTCTATTGAAATATCAATCAATTCTTCTGTGGATTCACAGACTCTGCAGAGGAGGAAATCTTCTGGGGAAATTGTCTCCACTAAAATTTGAATGGGATTCTCCTCTGGCTCTAACTTTACCTAAAAATTCCAAAAATTCAAATGAATTGATTCGAAAAATTGATTAATAAAAATATTAAAATTTACCTCCAAATCTTTTGATTCCAGGAAAACCTCATCGAATAACTTAACATTACTCGATGGGCCTTTTACAAGTGTCAGTGATGGAAATGGAGGATGCGGCTTTCCCGGAAAGACCGAAGGAACAACCCCTGGATGCAACTTGGGCACGGCTAGGGGAATATTTGTCAGCTTCCCATCCAGACGATGAAACTTCTCAAAATCGTCTGGCAGGAAGTGTTGCTGGCATATCCTGTGAGATTTTGCCGGCTTGAGATCTGGGCGTCCTATTGCTTTCGACCATTTCTCTCTGAGCCCAGGAGCATCAGGGAATGGGTAAGTTCGTCTTTTGGGTTCAGTTTCGGAACTTTTGCAATCGGGCACTGCGCACTTTGTCATATTTCTTGGTCAGGTCAGGACAACAATCACTGAATCCTATTTGAGCTTAATCCTGAGTTATTTGTTCTCAATTTCTTTCTATTAAATCTGAGATGCGATCATTCTTTATACTTACTTTTCTACGAGAATCAAAACAAACCCCCACATTGGCTTGACAGTTTGTGAAGTCTGCGCCTCTAAATTTTATTCGGCTGTTTCAAGGGGTTTATTTCAAATTTGAATTGAAGAATCAAAGAATCGGAAGATCTGGTCAATTGGCTCGACCGGCTCGACAAGTGTTCCGCGGAACCCGAGAAACCTGGGAAAACCTAAGAAGGATTTTGCGAATCTAGAAACTTCTTGGGTTTCTCAGGATCTGCGAATCCTTTACTTGGATTTTTCTCGGGATTCAAAAATCTTTGCTTGAATTTTTCGGGTTTCGTAAAACATTTATGTACTGCGTTTATATTTATACTGCACCAATTAATCCCGAATTTAACTCGTTTAAGCCGGCTTCAGTAAAAATATCCATTTGCTTATGCTTTTCTTACTGATCAAATATTTTTTACCAAATTTATTATTTTAAAATATTTTTTGTACACTTTTAATTAAATACACTTCACATTATAATATTATTAATTAGCTTTTGCAATCAATTGATCTCCTCCTCCTCCATCAGTGGCACATCCACTTGCATTGCGGCGAGTTTCCTTTGGATGTCGCTCTGAGTGTGGATGTCCTGATTCTTGAAGTGAACCTTTGGGTAGTGCCGCCTGAGGACTCTTGCATTGTGGAACTTCTTAGGGCAGAGGCGACAATGGAAGGGCTTCTCACCGGTGTGAACCCTCATGTGGGTGGTCAGGATGGACTTCTCCGTGAAGCTCTTCTCGCACACCAGGCACTTGTAGGGTTTCTCACCCGTGTGACTCCTTATGTGGCGCCTCAGGTGGGCGCTTTGGCGAAAAGCCGCCCCACACGTGCTGCAGTTGTAGGGTTTCTCTCCCGTGTGCAGCAGCAAGTGACTCCTCAGGGTGTTGCGCTCCCGGAAGGTCCTGCTGCAATGGGCGCACTTGAAGGGTTTCTCTCCTGTATGGCTTCTCATGTGACTCTCATGTTGGGTGACATAGTTAGAGATCTTGCCGCATGTGGGGCAGATGCACATCTTCTTCTGGCAGCGCTGCTTCGTCTTCCACGGGGTGATATTTGAGCGCTTCCCTGTGCGCTTCTGAATCCTCTCAGGTCTGTCTTCCACTGGGATGTGCATGATTTTGTGATTTCTCAGGGAGCGGGGATTCTTGAAGGACTTCTCACACTCATCACAGTCAAACTTGACATCCTGATGCACGAGGAGGTGAAGCTTGAGATTATTGGATTGGGAGAAGGTCTTCCCGCAAATATTGCAAACGTGCCCGCGGCGTTTTTCGTGAACAACACGGATGTGGCGAGTGAGATTTCCCTGGCAGGAGTACTCAATGTGACAGAAGGTGCACTTTAGGGATCTGCCCTTGTGCTTCCACTGGTGCTTCTCCATGTGATAGCGATTCTTCACTCTTATCTTACATATTCGACACTGAAGCCAGTTTTTCTTATCACTGCTCTCCTCTTCCTTACTGTCTGTTGGGGCATCTGGATCCTGAACATCCTCTTGGTAGGGCTCTTGTGAGTCAGGGTCATCCGGATCCTGATCAGCTGTTTTTATTCTTAGACAATCATCTGTCCAGGAATTATCATTATTCTGATCGTCTGAATTGCCTTCTTCCAAGTCTTTTGCGGACTCCTCAATAGCTTCATGTTTTAGGGAGGCTTTTGAGATGTAAGAATTTCCAGGAGATTCCTGTTTCAGCGGCAACTCCTCTGCAGTCTTTGTTTCTTCCGCTCTCTTGGCAATCTCACCCAAGAGTTTTTTATATGTGATCTCACATTGAGTCCTAAATGTGCTCAAATCATGTAATCTCTCTCCACATGATTGACAAATGAATTTCAAAAGACTCACTGGGTCATCTTCCTCCTGAAACAAATCCCAAAATAAAATTTTTATCAATCACTGGAAGAATAAGAGCGAACGATTTTCCGTACACTCAAGCAGGATATTAGACGAAGTTTCTCACGATAGTGAGCATTTGGTTCCCAATAAATATCAATTAATTCCTCTGTGGATTCGCAGACGCGGCACAAGATCAAATCATTGGATATAGTTGTCCCTCTAGGAGTTGGCGGATCTTCATCAGGTTCCAGCTTCACCTGAAAAAATTAGAAGATCTGTCAAATATTTTACCATTTCACTCTTTAATTGCAAGTAATCCCGTACCTTCTTTACCTTTCTACGATTTCTGGTCAGTTTCCTCATGTTTTAACAATACAAAGAAAGTTAGACAATAAAGTTTACAATCGTAAATTGCGTAAATTCCTAGAAATCAACAAACTCCCTTTTGTGAATGAATGAATGAATGAAAACAATTCTTACTGGCATGCAAGCCTCATGTTGCAAGTTTTGACCGCGAGCGCTGTCGTCGGACAAAACAAACTGTCATCTCTACTTCCGGCTGTTCGGCCATTTCTTTTGCATCGTACTTCGACACAGACAAGGTGAGTTGCTTAAGATTTCTTTAAATATCCACTAAAATACGGTCTTTACGGTAATTAAATGATTTTTAATTTGTTCTTTGAAGTGCGTGAGATAGTAATTTGATGAATTACATTCGAGATATTTGGGGAAATATTGAGAAATTCGCGAGAGATATTGCGGATATTGCTGTCTCTGTCGCCTCGTGGCTTCTTAGGGAAAACATGTTTTCCTTTTATCTTTCTGCAATTTAGCTATTAGCTTGAGTTTTTCTTATTCATTTCTGAGTATTATCCGTGTATTGTTTAGAGAAAAAGTAGATTTTTCATTGAGAAATAAAATCTTGTGCTAGTAATAAAATCCTAACCTAAAAGTGTGGAAGACTCGCTAATCTCGCCCCATTCAATTTGGTGAATATGACGAAAAAGTGAATAAAAAAATACCCGGAAGATTCTGCGGTAAGTGATCCAAAAAATTGAATTAAACGTCTGTCATATTCAAGAGAACGGGTGGGTCTTCCACTCAAACTCCCTTAGATATTGATAGCGTTTAATTCCCTACCAAACATTCTCTTATTTATTCTTCTATTTTACCTTCCAGAGCGCTCCCGGAACCGAAGTACAAGATGCCGCAGAACGAGTATATGGAGCGTCATGCCAAGTTGCATGGACGCAGATTGGACTATGAGGAGAGGAAGCGGAAGAGGGAGGCGCGAGAGCCCAAGCGACGCGCCAAGAAGGCTAAGATGCTGCGAGGAATCAAAGCGAAGTTGTTCAACAAGGAGAGACGCAATGAGAAGATCCAGATGAAGAAGAAGATTCAGGCTCACGAGGAGAAGCGCGTGAAGAAGAGTGCTGAACAGGAGAAAGATGGAGCTCATCCGCAGTATTTGCTTGATCGAGGCATTCAGAGCAGCGCTAAGGTGTTGTCCAACATGATAAAGCAGAAGAGGAAGGAGAAGGCGGGCAAATGGGATGTTCCGATACCCAAAGTTCGCGCTCAGAGCGATGCTGAGGTCTTCAAGGTGTTGAAATCCGGCAAGACGAAGAGGAAAGCATGGAAGCGAATGGTGACAAAGGTGACATTCGTTGGAGAGGATTTCACGAGGAAGCCACCAAAGTTTGAGAGATTCATTCGGCCGATGGCGCTGAGATTCAAGAAGGCACATGTGACACATCCAGAACTAAAGGCCACATTCTGTCTGCCCATTATTGGCGTCAAGAAGAATCCCAGCTCACCGATGTACACGACTCTGGGTGTTATCACGAAGGGGACGGTGATTGAAGTGAATATCTCAGAATTGGGTCTCGTGACGCAATCCGGAAAGGTTGTCTGGGGAAAATTTGCCCAAGTGACCAACAATCCGGAGAACGATGGATGCATAAATGCTGTACTTTTAGTCTAAATCTCTTTCCGATCTTTTGTATTTAATAAAAAATGAAGTTAAAATTAAAATGAAAATCAATTTTAATTTCTTAAAAACGTTGAATTTTTTTTTAAGGAACTTTGAAGACTCAATTTTTCCTGTTTCTCCTCCTTTGCAGATGCAGATCTTTGTGAAGACACTCACGGGGAAGACGATCACCCTTGAGGTGGAACCGTCGGACACCATTGAGAATGTGAAGGCGAAGATCCAGGATAAAGAGGGAATCCCACCGGATCAGCAGCGTCTAATTTTCGCTGGTAAACAGCTGGAGGATGGACGCACCCTGTCCGATTACAATATCCAGAAGGAGTCAACGCTCCATTTGGTGTTGCGTCTTCGTGGTGGCGCCAAGAAGCGCAAGAAGAAGAATTACTCCACTCCCAAGAAGATCAAGCACAAGCGCAAGAAGGTCAAGCTCGCCGTGCTCAAGTACTACAAGGTAAGTGGTTGATGGCATGGTTGAATGGACACTGCGTGGGGGGAAAGAGGTTTTCGCTTGGAATTCGGGTGAACTCGAGGTTTTGGATGAGAGATGTGAGATGATTGGGATTGCGGGAGATTCTCAAAGGGGGTTGAATTGTTGATGATCTCATTGGATTGAGTATTTCTTTACCTTTTTGGGGGCAACTTTCAATCATGAAACTATTTCAGTCTTTACTCAATTCTTTCGAACATCGAATCGAATTGCTTCCTTGGAAGAGCAACAGCTTATAAAATAATATTAACAAGTCCCTGATCTGAGACATTTCTGCGATCAGATATCCTGTTTGTTCTTTAAGCAAGGAATTCTTGGAAATTCTTCTTCTACTTCGTCGAGGTTTGGAATCTCCCGGATAAATTAGGCAGGCATTCTATCCTAGGAATTCTAGGATGAAAGTAGACAAGAAACCTCTATTCAAATCGGTTTAAAGCGTTTAAATGTTTAGATCATCAACTTGGTAGTCCAAAGAGTTGTCCTAAAGAGTAAAGAGTCTGATTTAATTTAAGAATTCCCATTAAAAACAGCATAAATATATTTTTTTAAATCTTTATTCAAAATTAAACATGATTGTTGTTATTCATCAGTTGTTCAACAAATAGTCTTAATGGAAATTTGAAAGAATTGCAAAAACAATATTGGAAAAAATTGACCTAATTTTGAGAGGAGACTGCGATTAAGGTCTTTTTTATGTTTTTTTGAAGATTATAATTCAAGTTAAACAAAAACTGCAACATAATTTTCTAATATTTAAAAACAATTAGGGTATTATAATTTTTTCTCCTAGACTTACAAAAAAAAAACTACTTTCATAAGATATTCCTTTAGAAGGGAATTCTCCCAAAAAGGTATTTACAGTACAGAAAAATCCATTCATTGTGTCTTAAACTGGGAAAATCAGAGTGAATGATGGGTGGGTTAAATTCTCGAGTCTTGCCGGGATTTCAAAATGTTATCGTAAAACCGATTTCCTTGCCGATTTGAGTCCTTCAATCCCACAATATTTCAATCTTCAAATGACTAATTTCTGGCTTTTCGTTGTGGTTGAATTGAAAGGTCGATGAGAATGGCAAGATCCATCGGTTGAGGCGCGAGTGTCCGGGTGAGAATTGCGGCGCTGGTGTCTTCATGGCTGCCCATGAGGATCGCCACTACTGCGGCAAATGCAGTCTCACATTCGTCTTCAAGCAGGACGAGAAGTAAAGAAAAAACCCTCGTGTTTGGGTTTTTTTTTGGTTTATGGAGACACAATAAATGGTGTCAAGATGAAAAAATAAAACAAGTTTGTTTTCATTTGCCTCACGCCATCAGTCGATCCAGTTTGGTTTGAATGTCTCTCAGGGCGTTGATTAGGTGTTGTGTGTCGGGCTTCGTGTAGAGGAGATTGAGACAGGAGGAGATGAGATTCACCCCCTTGGCGGCCACACGGCGCAGATTGCGCACTGAGGAGCTCCTGCAGGTGCTCTCGAATGTCGCCACGAGCTGCGTGGCCGCCTCCACGAGATACCACTCGTTGCCCTCCGTGAGCCAGACGCGATCATTCATGGCCACCATCCGGGTGTAGATGTCCAGGAGGGTGTCAGTGTCCAACTTCATGGCGAACAGAGCCTCCGGGACGGGAGAGACGCGCAGGCGGAGTTTGCAGGCGCGCACCTCGAGTTCGTAGACGAGGAATGAGAGCGGGAAGCAGTTGCCGGTGTCGCTGTACTCGCGCGCCAAACACTGGAATTTGCTGAGGAGGCGTCGCATCCGTTCCTCGGCGGTGGCGCGCGGCGTCGCTGAGAGCTCTTGCTCAAAGATATTCAGCCAAATGGTCTCAATCAGGAGGTTGTCGCTGTGATGGGAGACACTCAAGATCTTGAGTTTGCACTCCCAGAGGTTGAAAGGATCAGCGAACTCATTGTACAGCTGCGTCATTGTGAAGAGCTGGGAGTTTAGGAGTCTCATCTGCAGGGAAAATTAAATCAAACATTAAATCCTATTTAATTTTAAGGCAAGGAAGCTCCAATGATAAAAGAAACTCACCGCATCTTCTGTATCAAGATCATTCTCGCCGATTCCGGAGAGTGTGTCTAGGATGAGTTTTTGCACCTGGGCAAACTCCAATTTATCCTCCAACTCCTTTAGCAGCACTCCATTGTGGACTGAGTAGCCGATCGTTTCGCTCCTCATGCACAACACCGCCTTCGACAGATACTCAATCCTCCGTCCCAGAGGAATGTTATTGGCCTCCATCGAGGCGAGATTATCGAGAATCTTCGCCGCTGCCGAGTGCTGTCCATTTCTCTCATGATACTTCCACAGCAGATCCGCCAGCTGCTGATTATCCGGATACTTGGTCAGTGAGTTGCTGAGGAAGAGTCCCAATGACGGTTCACTGAGTCCCAGCAATTCTCCGAGGAGGCGATGCGACAGCAACCACTCATACACAGCCACATGGAGGAGGGTGTCTGGCGTCTGGAGGGCCAGAGCCACAATCTTGAGAATCTGCCCATTGATATCTGTGATCTCATTGCTGACATTCTCATTCACCTCCACATTGCAGAGCTGCTGATACACAACCTCCAGCATCCACTTGATCTCCTTGTAGCACTCAGAGCGCGCCGAGAACGCCATCAGACCCTCCCTGTCCGTCTGAGGCTCCCCATTCCTGTAGAAGTGAAGCGCTGTCTCATTAACATCT
>CAKKOB020000748.1:18488-31938 GCA_918844115.2 Phlebotomus perniciosus | reverse complement strand
AGACAGACACACAGACAGACAGACAAACATTTTGGAGATGGGTATTTTCGGACTCCTGGAGTCACGTCCGGTCGAGATTTAATGGTTTGGGGGTGATCAGGCCAATTCAGATATGCACACTTGGCTTTATGTATTAGGATTAAATACAATTCAGAGAAATACTTTTTTCAGATGATTGACTAATGATTTCTAACCCAAAAATGATAAAAATATCACTGAATAAATGATTTTCACTTTCTAGCAAAATAATCTTCTAAAAATCCAATATTTCGAGGACTTTTAACAAGCTATGTATGTGGATTGTGGAAGCTCTTTATTTGAATCAGATTGAGTATATCTTCCCACGCATCCCACGCACTGATATCTGTTGTACATCCCAATTCATATCAAACTCAATTATTTAAGGGTGAAGTCGGTGAAATCAATCGAGATATTTATGGATGCCTCTGAAATATATATGTATTTAACCAGGCCTTTACAGAAACCCTCGCTTGGCAAATATTTCATTTTCTCTGAATATATAATACTCTTTTTCTCTGTGGAAAATGATGGAAATGCCCGCAACACAAAACTCTCTGGATAAACATCCCATCTCAGTTCTCTAACTTGTAAACTCGCTCTAGGAAATTATATTTCCGTGTAATAGGAAGGATATCTCGTCGTCAGACATTAAAAGCTCCGAGTGCATAAATAGAGGAGCTTTCAATGTGGATAATAGATTATTTCATGCATTGTTTGATATACACATTTTATCCTCCCCTTGAACTCGGCATGGCCAGGAAGTGTTTATCGATTTGCCGGTGGCAATCGATGGGGATGAGAGATGGAACGGTATCAACTTTCCCCTTCGGAGGCGCCCCAGACACAGAGACTCCTCCGGGGAAACGCATTGTGGCGCTCATAAATAATGGGCTGGTGGCCGAAAAATTCTGTATCTTTCTGGCCAAAAAGGCTGCTGGACTCTTGCCAGCTTACATCTTCTCCATCGCATAATCGCTTTCTTCGCAGCCTTGCCATTGTCAATATTTACACTGCGTCAGAGTGGCCAAAAAATGCGACGGAGAATGGTAGAAAATAACTGAGAAAAATTTAGATTTTTCAACATTATTAATTTGTTTTTTTTTTAGTTTTTTGGGACTCCTAAATTGTTTTATTGAATTTTCTATTCACTTTTTTTATTAATCTCTTCCCCAAGTATTATAGTAAACATGTAAGTGTTGTTCGCGCGAAGTATATTGTTAAAGGAAACTCCACTTTATTGACGTAGAAAAGTCATTTAAAAAGATTATTTTAAATGACTATGAAATCCTAATATTAAGTAATTAAAAACATTACTTTTGGAACTAAAATTTAAAGAAATTTAAGAAAAAAACTTTCAAAATTAATTTCTCTCAGTGAAGGACAAAGCGAGTGGGCGAGAGCTTTTCGCCACTTTGGGAGAATACATCATGTTCAGTGTCTGAGAATGTGAGCCAGGAGGCGCGAAACGGGGGGGTGGGTGAGCGCCATACAGGGGGCAGATGGTATATTATGGAGGGAATTGGAAAAGTTGGGGATGTGGCCTGTTAAGGGTTGAACGAAAAAAGCAGAGAGAAATGAGGTCAAGGACTCACCGTACAAATGCAACGCCACGCGGTTGTCCAGTTATTTTATCCCTAAGTATGTTCTTTTGTACAATTGTTCCGTATTTACCGAAAATTACGTCTAGCATCTCTTCAGTTATGGTGCGTGGAAGATTCGTGACATATAAATTTGTTTCTTTCAGATCATCACCCGATGGTCTGGCATATGAAACCTGAAAATAATAATTAAGGTGATGTGTTATCAAGCGATAGCCTTCATAGCGTGTCCAACACAAGATGTCTCTATTATTTATCAAAGACTTTAAAGTTTAAATTAACATTTTCAACATTTTAAGTATTATAATAAAATTTTTATTCCCATTCCAGAGAGCTTCTATAAATCAAGCATTAAAGATCCTTGCATGAAACCACGCGATTTCTTCACTGAGCCACGAAATACACAAATTGCTTTTTCTTTTTCTTTAATATAATTGAAAATTTGTTAAGAATTGAAATTAGGACGCAGCTTTATAAAAGATTGCCGCTAACTCTTTTGCTAAATTGCTAATTAAATCATCATGGATGAGCGGAAATCCAGAAAATTTAATTTAGACCAAATTTCAGGGGAATGTTTTAGTTTCTCATCTTAATTTGAATTTACAAACATTTTCCTGAAGTTTTAAATGAGTTATCAAAAGATTTTCTACTTAAAATTTTATTTTTAGGCAAAGCCATAGAAAATTAAACATAACAAATTACACTTTTATACGAGTTGGAGCTGTCAAAGTCAAATATAACTGGTCTAAAAGTGTAATTTAAACGACATTCTGTGTAATATCTGGTCTGAAAGTGGAGTCTAGACGACATTTCGAGTGAAATCTCGTATAAAAGCAGTATTTAGACAAGATTTTCAGTAGAATCCCGTCTTAAATGGTCATTGAGACGATATTTTTAGTAAGATGTCGTCTAAAAGGGACATTTAGACGAGATTTTGAGTAGAATATCATCTAAGTGAAAATTAGACTAGATTTTGAGTAGCACCTCGGCTAAAAGTGAAATTTATACGAGATTTTGAGTAGAATCTCGTCTAAAAGTGTAATTTAGACGAAATTTTGAGTAAAATCTTGTCTAGAAGTGAAATTTAGTTGACATTTTGAATAAAATCTCGCCTAAAAGTGGAATTTAGACGAGATTTTTAGTGAAATCTTTCCTAAGAGTGGAATATAGATATTTTAGATATATAAGCTTGTCGAAATGTAATCATTTTCAGTAAATAAAAAGGTAAAATTTAGAAGAGATTTTGAGTAAAATCTCGTCTAAAAATTAAATTTACACAAGATTCTGAGCAAAATCTCGTCTAAGAGTGAAACTTAAACGAAATTTTGAGTAGAAGCTCGTCTAAAAGTAAAATTTAGACGAGATTTCAAGTACAATCTTGTCGAAAAATATAATTTGGACGAGATTTTGGGTATAATCTCGTCTAAAAGTGAAACTTAGACAAGACTTTGAGTAAAGTTTCGTCTAAAAGTGAAATTTAGACGAGATTTTAAGTAAAATCTTGTCGAAAAGTAAAATTTATACTATATTTTGAATAGAATCTCTTCTATAAGTGAAATTTAGACGAGATTTTGTGCAAAATCTTGTCTAAAAGTGGATCACAATATGTTCTACAATTTGTAAACAGAAATAACTTTTCTCTCTGGACCTCAAAATTGCAACTAAAAATTTATAAAAAAAAAATTCAATCGTTTTTTCCAAATTTAAACTTAACATATTTCTTAGAGTTCTGTTAGCCAAGTTAAATTTAAACTGTGAAACTCCTTTGAGTTAGGAGGTATAAATTAGAATTTGAAACATCAGAAACGGCTTTTCCTATTTCTTGTGATCCAGGAAGTATTAATTCAACTTCTGTATGAATCCCTCTAACAAAGGGAGAAACAATTGAAGAAGTAGGTCAACATGGACAATGCTTCCGTGTTTGTTTGGGAATCATATGTAAAGAGGAGCATGTAGTGTGAGACACCTTGTGTAATGGAAATGGTAAGAAAACTCACCTTCAATCGCTTGTTTCGCACAGTTAAACCATTGAGGCATTTGATTGCCCTGGAAGCCGCCTCTTCCGTGCTGTAATTGATAAATCCGAAGCCGTAGCTGTATCCAGTCTGCAAAGGGAGAGTAAATTGAATTACGGGTTTGGTACTTCGAACCCAAAACATGATTCCTCTTTTTTACCTTCATGTCTCGCATTATTTTGCAACTCTCAATGGGGCCCATCGTGGAGAACAATGAGTACATCTCTCTCTCGGACATGTCCTGAGGTAAGTAATTGATAATGAGATTCGTGCCTGCGACACCGCTCAGTGAGCTGGTGCTGGACGACGAAGCGTGGCCTACGGCGCCGAAGGTGCTGCTGGCCGGAAAGTTCATTCCGCCTCGTCGTGTGTTGTACATGAGTGAGAAATCCGTGTCCTGATAAGCGTAATGTGACTAAAATAGTTACGAGATTTTTTTTGTCTCAACTCGAAAGCGGATAAAGCTGCATCGGGGGTTGTGGGTGAGTTGCAATATTTTGGGTGCGGATTGACCCGAAGGCAGGACAGCTTCGTCCGTTGTCACCTCTACAAGACTAAACACTGCGAAGAGAGAGGTTAGGGAACATCTCAAATCACAATCGTTTTCTTAAGAGCTTTTTTTTAGTTGTGATTTTCTCTTATTGGGGAAGTTTTTAGTTAGTAGAGGGAAACGGATGAAGCGTTCCTGCTTCGGACAATCCCGGAAACGGAGGAACGGTCTGAAGTGCGAGGTGTTTTTAGCCCACAATATCAATTCACAAATATTGTCCTTACCATGCCCGATGGCAGCGAATGGGACATACCCCACATTCTTCCGGAACTGCAAAGACAAGAGAAAAGTGAGAATCGCAATTTTTGTTTAATCAACAATCGTGGGCCAAACAAAAAATCGATTTGACGCTAATTTACTCACCTCGACCTAAATGGGGCATAACCATTCATTTTGTTATACATTTCTCATTTAATGCACACACGTATTCCAAATGGGCCAAATCCTCGCACTTCCACAAACTCTCTGGGGGGACTCGTAGTTTATCCGAGCACTGCCTAATTTCCTCAATCCTCTGTGTCACATACTACTCCGCATTGCGTTCAGTGAACCAGACACAGTCCGCGGACGCCACTTTTGGGTAAGTTATTGCACACAAAACACACGATAACTACGCGACAGTGGCAGGAAAAGAACGCGCAATTCACAAGGAGCTGACGACGGTAGGAGCATTTTTATCGGCACTCTGGCCTAAGAGTTGTCGGTTGCTTTCCAAATGCGCGGGAGATTAACATAAAGATCATGACATGAAGTGTTCAAAAAGAGCAAGATGATACCTTAAACAGAGATAAAATGGATAAAAATTCTTTGAAGAACTTGATTTCAAGAAAATATTTAGGAAAATGAAAGATTTTTGATAGTCTGCAGAAAATCTTTAGATTAGTCTACAGTTTTGTAGGATATCAGTAGGAAGAGTCTATGGATTTTAGATAAATGTCTTATAGACATATTTTGATGGGGTGGATTGAAGGATTTCTCGCTGTCATTCATATCTTTTCTCATTGGCCGGCAGATGGCGAATGTGTCGGGGAGAAACCCAATATGAAATAAATCCTATAGCGTTTATCTTGAAAGATTCTTATTTTTACCAAAAAAGTTTAAAAGGAACACTGAATTTCTCATATAATTTACTCAAATAACTTTTCTCCTATCAATTCAAATGCAAATGAATGCAATATGTCGCTTTCTGATAAAGAATAGCGAAGAAACCTACAAACAGCAATACTTGACTGAGAATTTGCCTTTTATTTTCCATATCTACAAATATATTTCACAGAAATTCATCTAATCCCACGGATAGGCCTTTCCCGGAGTGGGAAGCTTCCCAGAATCCCCTGAACTGCAAATTATTGCCCTAATAAGCTTCAAAATAAAACTCATAAACAATTCAAATACCTTTTCCCGCCATCAGCAAGCAGCGCCCTAGTCACATCGGCGGGTGGCTTAACTTCACGCCTTGCATCGCGATGGACGTAGTAATTGGCCGATAACCTGTAAGAAATTTGAGAATTTCATTAATTTTCATCACAAAACAGCCCGATTTCCTTGTCTTTACTTATGAGCCGGGCCACCGGGAACATCCGGAGGCGGCTGAGTCCGGGCAGCGACTCCGTCCTCGAAGCGCAGCGCATTGGTGTGTTTTCGCTGCAAAGATAACATTATGTAACAAGAATGCATAGTTTATGGTCAATTTGGAGGAAATTACCCCTAAGAGGAAGTTCCTGATATCCCGCAGGAGCGGAGAAATATCTCTCCTGGCGGCATTTGCCATTTTAAGTGGAGAAAAATTGAGAAAACCTCGAAAAGTCGAACCTCACAATCACTCACGGATCAAAACAAAAGTGCAAATGTCAGCTGTTGTAATTCTTCTACTGGCCGCTAGGAGTGTGCGGAACTCATCATAGATGGCGGTAGTATTCCCGAGGAGGCAAAATCAAGCCAGTCGAGTTTGTAACGCGTCACGCGTCACTTGTCTCTCAAGAAAAAGTTCTTGAAATGTGAAAGAAGGAAAATTTCCGAGGTAAGGAAACGAAAATCCCATGAGAAGAAACTGAAATTCGAAGGAAGTTTTCATTTATTTTCAGGTTGTCCGAAAAAGTAAAAAATAAGTCGAAGTTGAAGCCAGAACTTTGCCATCTCCATTTTGTTGGAATAAATTGAATAAATTCGATCCTTAGAGCCGAAATAAAACACTCTCATCCCTCATTTATGTCTTTATTGCACATAAATGCGACAAAAAACTCAACATAACTGGAGAAATATAAATCGAAAGGGTATAGCATTTCAAGATTACAAGTATTGGTATAATGTTCTCCTGCCCGGCCTAACAAATTGCACTATGGTCACGATAAACTGGATTATATGGCGTCAAAAGTCATTCTGTTGTCGTTTTTTAAAATTAATCCTAGCGATCAAGTGGATCAAGTCTAAATATTACTGTTTTTTCTTCTTCATAAATACAATAATCTTAAAGTTTTAGGAGACAGTTTGCATCATTAATAGCGTGTAAAGATTTTTTTCTTCATATAATAATGAGTACATATATTTTGGCCTTAATTTCTATCCACTATTTTCTTCAGCTTCTCCTTAGAAAAGGGGGGTCCATTAGATAGAAAACTATATATATTTTCTCATTTTTATGCTACATCTAAACATGATTATTACTGTCTATATATGATCTACAGTTTTAAGGAAAAATATATAGTGTGTTAGTTCTTTAAATTCCTGATCATCAAGGCCGTGTTACTTTGCCATGGATTCTTCTTCTTTATTCTCTTCAATTCTCATCTCGAGACACAAAAATCCCTCGAAAAACTCTTAAATTCAAGTTGAAAATAAATGACAGTCATTTTCTTCTTTGCTTTAATCATCTCTTTCATTATAGGGTACAAAAAAAAACGTCCTAGAGACATTTACTAATAAAGTTTTCGCGTTAAAAAAAGAGAGAGGAAAATATCGAATTGTAGAAAGTAAATACTTCTCACTCCCAACGTGAATATTTTTCTTTAAAATATTCAAACAATCAGCACCAATTTGAAATCTCTCTATCCTTCACATTCTACAAAAGTTACAACCCTTTAATTAATTATTCAGTCCAATTAACAATAAAAGTTCCTAATCTTTTTTTCTTTTTCATAAATCCTTTTTGATCGCTCTCTCTCGCACTGAAAGTTTTGCAATTATAAACTCTAGTTTTGCAAAACATAAAACGGGGATAAGATATGCAGAAATGTTTGGATATATCTTTTAGAATTCTACATATATGTTTCAACGACTCAATATAAATTGTTATTGGAAATTTGCATTTAATTTCAATTTGTAATAATAATAAAAATGTTTCAGGTGAAAATCACTTGAAAGCGAATTGCATGATGTGATATAATAAAATTCTTTTTTATCATTGTATGATCCAAAGTTAAACTTCTTGTTTTAAAGAGAAATGCCAAAAAATTAACCACTCTCTCAGCCACAATTAACGTGAATTCTTTTTTTTTACTTCACTTCGCTTCACATTTAATGATCTGCGCCCCCGGGCGGCTCTCTTGAGCGCCCACTTGCCGCCGAAAAGCCTCCTCCAAAATGGAGGAGCAAAAACACACAAAAAATGCTATATAACGATCAAGATGTCAAGATCGCTATCATTTGCAATCGCACGGAGCAATTTTGATGTCTTTATGGTCAATGGGGGATTTTTGTTTAATTATCGACTGTCCCGGACACTCACCTAAAATGCTCCGACACTTCACCCACGGACTCTCTTGGTCTGCGCGGGATCTTAATGAGAGAAATTGATTTCTCTGCAACGCGACGCTCTCGGTCAGTAGAGATCTGTTGATTGTCGCACAGGAGCCGGAATCCGGCTGACCCCGCGATCACGACGTGGCGTTGGTGAGGCCACCCCTGAGGCGCTCTCCGTGGACGAAATGGTAGATCCCGCGGATTTCTTGCTGGTCACCTTGGTTGGACCACATCCCGCTCTGTCCAGCGCTCCATTACTGTTCACCCACGCCGTTGTGAGATCCAGACTCTCAAACTCTCCACTGTTCTCCCTCTCGTACTTGGACAGGAGCTTTCGCATCTTCTCCAGGATCTGCGAATCACTCTTGGCACTGCCCGCCGCCTGGAGGATCTGCTGGGCCAGAGGCGATGTGGCGCTCTTCACGGGAGACGTGGTGAGGGAGGTTGACTTCATGCGACGTCCATTCTTGTCATATTGCCCAGACATTGAAGCCCTGCCACCACTAGGAGAATTCCTGTGGAAGGGACTCGTGCTGCTGGCAGATCGTGATGGTGGCGAGAAGGTTTCCGGAGTCAGGGAGGATCTCTTCTTCGTCTCTCGTCCACTCCAGGTGTTCTTCTCAACTGGACTCTCCTTCACCGGCGTCTTCCTGACACTCCGGTAAACAGGAGTCTTCCGCGTCACCAGCGGCAGGCCAGTGACAATCTCTCCAGTCGCTTCGGCGCTCTTCCGTCGTGTGGCCATTGGGGAGCGAGGGATTCGACTCAAGGGCTTCTTCTGGCCATCATCGTAGAGATTGTCCGAGAAGCCGGTCTTCCTCAGGCCCGTGGCACTGGCAATGTCCACGAGGATCTCGTCCTCGGTGATGAAAATGCCGTTTTTCTCGAAGCTGTTGCGTCCATCGGGCGTCGTCACGGGCGTCCGGGCGTCCAACTCATCGGGCGCTGTTGCGGTGGCGGAGTCACTGCTATCTGCCGTCTTTGTGCTGGGTTCCTCACTAGGGGACACCTGAGAGTCATTTGATGCTTGATCGAAACGCGCTAGAAAGGAGAAAAATATTTCTATAAAATTTTATTTATTAACTTTTTATTTTTTTTATGTTAATTTTTATTTTTATTTTAAAAAAAACCAAAATATAAATTTTTAAGGATTAAAAAAATGTTTCACTTCTAATGCTCAAAACCTAATTAAAAATTTAAGCCATCACTCACCACTAAGCTCTGCGTCTTCATTCGACACCTGACTATGGAGTGATGTCCTCTTGGACACACCTCCATTGGTCCCCTGAATGAGCCCCAAACTACGGTAACCTTCATCGCTGATCTCACTGCCATTATCGCTGATATTCTCAAATTTCACCGACGAGTCCGTCCCACTGTTGCCGCCGCTGTTCTCTACTGATCCACTTTTGGTATCATCTTTCTGATCGTCCAGCTCCACGATGGGGGATGCTGCTCCCACCGGTGACTGGCATGACTCCATCGAGTTCTGCTTTCGCCTCATGTCACCGAGGCACCGCGCCCCAGGTGACATTGATCGCCTGGTCTCAGGTGACACACCAGACTTCTCAGGTGACTGGCCAAAGAGAGAAAATCCCAGCCGAAAATTAATCACATGTATTGAGTTCTCGCTCAATTAGAAGACAATGATCTCTTTGAGAGATTATTCCTCACTCTTTATGGACATTGAGTGGACAAAGTGTTTTCCTCTTCGAGGCTTTTTTTCTGTTCGTCAGAGGATTAATGCTTCTTTCGATCACAAATTGCAATCAGAGACCAGGGATGGGGGAATTCTTTACGTTTTTACAAGTTTGATCATATTTTATCGGAATTTATGAGCATTTAAAAAATCTGGAAATTGCAAATCTTTCGGAAAGTTTTAGAACTTTTAAGTTCACACTAAGCTTTTTAAAATTTTAGAGAGCTTTTGCAATTTTCTTAAAGCTTTCACAGAAAGCTTAGAAATCTTTCTTAGAAAGTTGTAGAAACCTTACTTAGAAGGCTTTAGAAAACTTTCTTAGAAAGCTTTTTTAGGAAACTTCCCCAGAAAGCTTTAGAAACTTTTGTTTGAAAACTTTATTATAAAGCTTTCTTGGAGAGCTTAAAAAACCTTTCTTAAAAATCTATTAGGATCCCATAGAAAGTTTCAGAAACGTTTCTCAGAAAGCTTTAACAGAAAGCTTTCTTAAGAAAACTTGCAAAGCTTTATCAAAAAGCATACTTTGGAAACATTTCTTAGACAGTTTTTTATTAGAAAGCTTACTTATACAGCTTTCTGAGAAAGCTTTATAAGAGACATTCTTAGAAAGTCTTCTCAGAAAGCTTTAGAAATATCGTTCTTAGAAAGCTTATTTATTAAAGCTTTAGAGGCTTTATATATAAAATAAAATTGATGGGATGAAAGCTCTTCAAAGCTTTTGAATTGGAGCTTTGGGGATCTTTTGGAAAAAGTGGAAGTGCTTGAAGTGGTGTACGTCTTTCTGACCATGGTATCTCCCCATTATTTCCATTTTTCCATATATTGTTAACATAAAAAAATGTAAAGAAAAACATACTTTACATTGTAAAGCACATCTCAGCAATCAAAAGATGATCTTGCCTAAAATTTCATTTTATTGATTTAACCGTTTGCCACATTTTTCCCTCAATCCCAAGTGTTGAGCAAATTTTGCAATTTCTCCGATCAAACAGTAAATCACTTGGACAAACACACCTGGAAAGCTCACTTGAGCAATATTTGCACACCCGCCATCCATATCTCTTACCTGTGAACTCTCCACCAAGTTCTTCTTCTGCGGTGTCGGACTCCGGCTGCGATTGTGACTCCCTCCGGGCGGCGATAATGTGCTAATGAATCCATTTGACGGTGTGTGCGATGGCGGGCCCTGGCCCTGCTTTCGAGCAACTGGCGGTGATCTGAAAACAATCACCCAAGAGATTACCTCTGAAAGCCAACTAATTGAACACCAATTTCTTGCACATGCCAACGCACAGGGGCAAAGGAAATGCTTTGGGCCACATCGATACCGATTGCACTAATAATATTAATTATCTTCATATTTGATTGGGAGTGAGAAAAGTGTGCGCGAAAATTGCGACACTCTCTCCCTGAAACCATATTTTGATTGGCCATATATTGGAAAATTGCTCACCTCCTTGAGCATTAATTTGCATTTTGAATTAGCAGCGAAACTGCGCATTTTTGCAATATTTGCTAATGTTTCACATCTATATCAGGTTTTATCATTTAAGTTTTGCACAGAAACTATGAGAAATAGAAAATTCTCTTTCTTGCAACATTGGTGTCAGAAGTGGGGTTGTTTTGAAGAGTCACTTTGTGGGGCTTTTCAAAGCGAATAATTGTAGAATTGCCCTTAAGTGATCGACAGCGCTTATCAGACCGTTTAATGCAACCAAAGGTAAAATTCTTCTTATTGCAAACATTGGTGTCAGGTGTGGGATCACCGCAATAATTCAATATGAAACTTTTACGATATAATGCAAGATTTCCATGAAACATAAAACCACTAGCTCACCACCGTTTACACTAGTAATTTTAATGATTTGCTAAGTGTTCTCACCTCTCGTAAAAGACTTGAGCACGATGGAGCTCAATTCCATTGGTTGCGGCGTTTGTTCTCGTGATCAAGCGCGCTGCCACGGATGATCGATGTTGTGCGCGGCACCGGCAGGGATCATGTTTGTCGAGGTAGTGTGAAAGGGTGTCCCATCCGCCACCCACGCGCACCATAACGTGAGATCGTAGAATCTGCAAGAAAAAAAAAACAAGACAAGGGTCTCGATTTTTGGGTTCTTTGGCTCAAATCCAATTTGACCCAATTTTTTCTTTTTCATCCTTCATGATTCTTTTCCCTTTTAGCCACAATTTTCTCTTATATGACTCAATGACATGAAAAGGTTTACTGAGGCGCCAGTCCACTAGACGCCAGAAATGCTATATGTATAGGAAAATGTGGTTGCGGTTTTATGCACAAACACTCACTCGCTCTCTCTCTCTCGCGTCATCCTGAATGCACCACTCAGATTATTTATTAACAATGCATGGAAGAGTTGGTAATTATCTAGACAATAGATAGGAAACAAGATTGATTTTTCCATTCCGACAAGAAATTGCTAGAACTTGTTGTTAAATTTAAAAACGGTCAAGGAGTTACACCAGAAATGTTTCCCAGGAATCTGTTAAACCCGAAAAACTCAAGTATTGTTTCGCATAAAGAAAGCATATGAAACTCTTTTTAAATTTTAACGCGCGTTAGAACACTTTAACGCGCGTTAGAACACTTTAACGAGCGTTAGAACACTTTAACGCGCGTTAGAACACTTTAACGCGCGTTAGAACACTTTAACGTGCGTTAGAATACTTTAACTAGCGTTAAAACACTTTAACTCGCGTTAGAACACTTTAACGCGCGTTAAAACACTTTAACTCGCGTTAGAACACTTTAACTCGCGTTAGAACACTTTAACTCGCGTTAGAACACTTTAACGCGCGTTAGAACACTTTAACGTGCGTTAGAATACTTTAACTAGCGTTAAAACACTTTAACTCGCGTTAGAACACTTTAACTCGCGTTAGAACACTTTAACGCGCGTTAGAACACTTTAACTCGCGTTAAAACACTTTAACTCGCGTTAGAACACTTTAAAGAGCGTTAGAACACTTTAACTCGCGTTAGAACACTTTAACTCGCGTTAAAGCGTTTTAACGCGAGTAAAACGCGAGTTAAAATGCTTAGAGATAACGAAGAAATCTTGAAAACGATAGATTTTTAGTGATGTCTTTTAATTTTGAAAACGGTCAAATGCAACGGTTTTTTCGTATATTATTACATATGTATATGAATAACGAATTTTCCCTGTTTTATCGCAATTTCCCCACCGGATCCTTTCTTTTATCTATCAACATCTCTCATAAATGTTCTTTCCAACTCTATATTGCAGAATATCACTTTGCATAAACAAGATGATG
The DNA here is from genome assembly GCA_918844115.2 of Phlebotomus perniciosus. Classification (NCBI taxonomy): domain Eukaryota; kingdom Metazoa; phylum Arthropoda; class Insecta; order Diptera; family Psychodidae; genus Phlebotomus; species Phlebotomus perniciosus. Next base: position 19,026 of record CAKKOB020000748.1, on the reverse strand, counting down.
AAGAATTGTTATTGTAAAATGTTTTATGAGAATTTTCACACTCCAGGATAATTCATATCGCAGAAATTACTACACACATCACACTGAAATGAAACCAGAGTGGCTCGAGGAGCCCTACTTTAAGCCATTTCAAAGTGAAAGACACTTACCCGGACGAATATGAGCACTTTGGTGTCACCAATGCGATATTTGCCCTCTGACACTCGCACCATTGGAAATTGCGATGGACATGTGCATTTCTCCACGAGATCTCGAACCTGAAATAGCAAAAAGAGATTTTCATTAAGATATGGCATATCCCTGCATATTTCGCACATTATAATGCACAAATCAATCCTCCCCGGTCATCAATCGATATAAAGCGAAAACCGGCTCTCGCAACACACGCTGATCTCTTTCCGCTCTAACCCAGAGATTCATACGCAATGGATACTTCCTACGACAATTTGCCACGATTGTGGTGTGTCTGCGTGGATTGAACTCCAGATCACGGTGAACAACTGGAGCAAATGCTCCAGGGGTCGATCAGTCATGCGAG
>CAKKOB020000747.1:0-28436 GCA_918844115.2 Phlebotomus perniciosus | reverse complement strand
TCCACTTCTGAGCTATACGTTTTCAAACAGCCAAGATCAAAGTGGAACTTTTGCCATACAAAGAATTTTCAACCGGGCTATCATTTTGGACACAGAGTCCCATATTCATTTTGCTGGTAATGTAGCCCCGCGCTCCCCTAACATCTTCGCTTTTGCCAAAAAAAAAATACAGTCTTTAAAATCTGCAACCTTGTGACTTGTTTTTGAACAGAGTCTACTACCTAAATGATTTTACGCAATATTTATTAACTCTCATGATTCTCAGAGAGATTGTGAGCGATGAGAGAACTCGAGTGAGATCACAGCTCATCCGCATACTGTCAGTTATTTGCCAAGATATCACATATAAATAAATATATGCCAGAGAGTACAGTTATAATTCTCAAGCATCGACTTTAAATATCAAATTGAGCGCCAATTTGAGCAGATATCTGACTCACCTTGTCCCCCGTGTACCATGGATCGCTGATGCGGTGGAGGCATGGACATGTTGGGATGCGCCTGCATGGGTCTGTTGGGTCCCGGCCAGCTAGGGCGCATGTTTTGATTGGTGTTTGGTCCATCACTGGGTCCATGCTGTTGCGGCCCCATGTTCTGGTGTTGCATCTGCTGTGGCGCACTCTGTGGCGCCATACTGGGGTGCGTGCCGGAAGAGCTGGGCGCCTTCTGGTTGTTCACCAGCGGCGATGGGGCCACCGGTGGCGGTGGCGCCGTCACAACTGGCGGCGGCACCATCATCGGTCCATTCTTTGATGGCGAATCCCACGTGCCAATGTCAAGATTGTGCTTGCCCGGTACCATGGGTGGTGGCGGCATGCCCGGTCCCTTCTTCTTCACCGTGGACGTGGTGGTGTTCACCTGTGGCTTTGCGGGCTGCGACGCCACCGACGCCCATGTCATCTTTTTGGGGCCAGTCTCTTTCGGCGGATGTGGATGGTGGTCGTGGTGGGGTGGCGCCTTGGTATTGACACTGTTCGATGGGGCTTCCTTGTCATGGTGACCACCGCCCATCTCGAGACCCAATCCCTGCATTCCATGCTCCATCGCCTTGAGGCCATCGTGAGGATATCCACCCTGCTCTCTGTAGTAGTCATCGTAGTGCTTACGCTGCTGCTGTTGCTGCTGCGGCGCCCCACCCGCATTCGCATTAACCTGCTGTGTGCCCCACGTATTGTAGTCCCCGTTGCCAGGAAAGTAGTTGTACGAGGATTGCTGTCCGAAGGACGGACCAAACATGTCGACGCCATAGTTATCATGCGCTGAATAACCGCCTAGAATTGCTAAATTCTCATTTCCGCTCGACCAGGTGCCATCGCTTACGCCAAATGGTGGATATTGGAATTGAGCTCCTGCGAGACACAAGTCACACAAATCATTATTCCCATTTAATCCTCTCCCCCCTAATCTTCTCCACAAATACATCAACTAAAAATTTAATATCTCAAGGAGTTATCTTCAATAAATCAACACGTTCATCATCATTGAAACATTTTCCCAAAAGATATCATAAAAACAAAATATGGTTTTAGCATATTAAAGCGTTCCAAGGATAATGAGCCGATGCTGTGGCGAAAACACACCTGCATTGTAGTGCTCCGAAGGTACATAATTTCCCGGTTGATGTCTCCATGACTCATATTCATCGCTATGATCTAGATTATACGTTTCTTTTTTTAATAACAAAATTATTTCTTCACATTATTCTACATTTACACTTTCTTTTTCCCTTTGTCTTATTCGCCCGCAACATACAAGGCATCAAACGAGACACTGAGTAAGTAAAGGTATCAAGCAGAGAAAAAAAATACATTCAGCAACAGTCACATCTTCCCTGATTTCTATCTCTCTTTCTCTCTTTTTTTTTTGCAAATGAGAATACAAACGAGAGATGAACGGTGAATAGAAGACAACTCCCATATAGCGCAAAAATGCCCCCGCTGCATACAAATATGATGCGAAATTTAATCATGATACTGTGCCTCGATTTACCAATGTGTACAAACATTCTGTATTTACACAATAAACTTCTGCGAGCCTTTACATAATCAACAACCAGTCACAACATACAATTTATGCGTTCAAATCGAAAAATATCAATCAACCCACTGTCTCACAAAGACGCTCACGGTGAGAAGCTCACCAATTAACACTGCATCTCTTCAATTTATTTTCTCCAGACGTACATATATGAAAATAAAAAACTCTAATGATTCAATGCAAAACAGAGAAAATAGTGAACAACACTTGACTCTTTAATTGGATCAGACTGGCGAAATTAATCAAAATTACTCTTTTCTCGTGGGAATTTCATGCTTTTCAATTTTCTCTGCAAATCAATTTAAGAAAATATTTTGCATGGAATATCAATTAGTTTATCAAGAGAAACATTTTACTTAATTAAAGGTGTTTGCAAAAAGAAGGTTGAAAACCATTATTTTGGTTCAATTTCATTTGATTTTCTAATTTGACTAGAAATTTGACTGGTTTCTTACATTTTTCTCCAACTGGAATCTAAACTAAACCAATAGAAAATCTGATTTCTTGTTTGCACTTTAGTAGTCTCGATTTATGCGTTTTGATAAACTGATATGCCTGTGATTAAATTTCTTATTCCGTGGAAATTCACACAATCTCACTTTATAAATTCACACAATGTCAATTGCGGATTTCAGAGTAAAATCTTAATAAATTTAACTCATGATTTATACTTTCAAAAAGTCTTTAAAAAAAAATGAGACACAAATTACAAGGAAAATCCCTCCACTTCTCTTAAAGCCGTCTAGAGACAGAGATAAGGAATGTAAAGCGAGCTGTGTTTTTGATACTGAGCCATAGAGATGGAGAACCGTACAGAAGGTCAGGCCGGAAGTATTTTTCCCACAGCCACAAACACACACACACACACATACACGCCCAGTCTGAGTCACTATAGGCGCCCGCAATTGATGTGCATAGGAAGATGATTGACACGTTGATAGGGATTGCGGGAGGTTGGTCAGTCGCTTCTCTGTCTCACAGTTCACCGAACGCCCGGCCAGCGATCTGAGTCTCCCCGAGAGATTCCCAAGATTCAACATACACACACACACAAACATACTTCCTGACTATCTACTAAAGGAGCCCCAATGGGACTGAGAACTGATGCATGACGGACGATATCCAGAGAGAGGATTGCAAGATCTTCCGGAAGAGGATTAAGGGAGCCCCCGGAACGCCCTGATCTGCGTAGTTTTGTCGACGTCACGAAAGATCAAAAAAGCCTCACCTTGATTTCCTTGTCCTTTCATTCGCTACAAAGAGACACAAAACGGCCGATTAGTCGAACTTGTCGGTGGCATCTGCTCCGTGTTAAGACATCTTGGTGCATTTCCAAGAAATCAAGCGCAAGAATTGGCAAAGAAAGGACGGCAAAAGAGAAAAATTGTACCTGATCTGACACGCCTGCTGACATTTGCGATGGTTTTTTCCACTTTTTTCACTGCACAAATCAACACTTTGTCCAACGTATCACTTGTGATTGTCTCTGTGAACACGTTTTCTTACCTTTTACACCACTTTTAGTGTCCAATTCACAGTATTTATGCACTAAATTCACTTCCCAAATTTGTCTTGCCGCAGACGTTTTGCAATGGCCTCCTATATCTTCTTCTTCTTCATTATTTTCTCCACGGTTGTCAAATTTGCAATGGCCGCCGGCTTGTCCCAAATCTTTGCGAAAATGTCCCACATTTTATTGCAGTGTTGCCAGATGGCAGTGCTCAGGAAAAAGGCGCGAAATTTTCTTTTTTATCTTTTTCGCAAAAAGTTTTCCTGGGATTGCAATTGAAATATAAAAGATAATAATTTTTTCACGATTAATCTGTATTTCAATGACAAACCACAAGTTTTTGATGTGAAAATCAAAACAAAAATAGTGTTTTCTTTCCATCTGGCAACCTTCACGAATTTTCAAGATTGACTCACATAACCTCAATAAACAAACTTGGTCAGAAGAATTTCTCCAGTGAAAATTTTCTCACAATCACAATTTTTGTGGTTTTCCTGGAATTTTTCCAAATACTGGTGGATGACTCGACAGCCCTTAGTCATGGGGCAGCGTTTATTGTGATACGCACCCCTTTATAGTGCAATAATCTGGAATTGGAGGAAGATTCCATGAAACACCTTCTGGCTTTAGTGTTTTGAGATTATCCACTAATGCCAGCCACGAAAATACGAGGTAAATCTGCAATTCTAGTCAACAGTACCCCCACTGCTCAGACATTGCTGAAGATCGAGTCAGTAGTGCCTAAGATTGGCAGTCGAAGCAGTAAGTTGGCCAAGAGGTCACACAGCACTCTGAGTGTGGCTCTGGTGAAGAAGCTCAATGAATCCCGTCGAAATGTGCAACTGGCGAATGGATGTGAGGACAAACCAGCACCAGGATACGGGGTGTCGTGGATGCAGACACAGAATGGTGTGTGTAGGATCAAAAGAACTGATCAGGACAAAGTTAAGCTGCCGGATAGGATTAATTTGGACAGGAGAGGGCTAACGATGATTCCGTTTATTGAAAACGAGCCTAACTTGCGCCTTTTGTCGCTCCAGCACAATCTCATTAACATTTTTCACGTGCCTCAAAGCACTTCTGGGGTGGAAACGAAAGTAGAGCCTCCAGTAGAGGCAGCAGAAGTCCCCAAAGTTCAACAAAGCAAACCTCCAGCACAGCCAGCTCCCACAAGTGGATCGTCCACGGGAAAACTTGTTCCCAGGCAGCAACTGCACCTCAGCCAGCGTCCCGTAAGAAGCCTTATGCCCACAAATCCCACGCCACTGATCAATTCAATGAAGAACGCTATTGGCATCAGCTACACCAATTCACCAGGCTTCACATCGCCTAATTCCGTTACTCCACTCGTCCAGAAATCAATTCTTCTAACTGTTAACCAGAAGAACATTCTTAAGAGGTCCAATAGTTTCATGTCATCCACTCTCGCCTCTGGCTCTCTACTTGGGAAAACTCTACCGCCAGAAAAAGTACCTTCAGCGAAGTCTCAAACCCTCCCGGCTGCCATGGCGGAGCCTACAAGGCCTGGAAGCGCCATTGCTACAAGTGATACCTTCCCAGTGAGCAAGACCAATATTCCTCCAGTGCCTGAAGGCGTGGACATAAGTGGATTTGCCGTGAGTCTCCAGAATCTTGTCTTTCTCGATCTTTATGACAATCAAATTGACAAAATCGCCAATCTTGATGGCCTAAGAAGTCTCACGGTGCTGCTCCTTGGGAAAAATCGTATAAATGACATCTCGGGGATTATCTCTCTGAGAAACACTCTACGTGTCTTGGATCTTCACGGAAACAAGATCTCCAGCATTGCCCAGAAGATTTGTCGCTTGCAGGAGCTGAAGTCTCTCAACCTGGCTGGGAATCAATTGCGTCACATAAGTGCTAGCGACTTCTCCGGACTCCTCAATCTCAAGGAGCTCAATCTGAAGCGAAATCGCATCAAGCGCATCTCCGGCTTTGATGATCTACGCAGTTTAGAGCGCCTCTGGCTTTGCCATAATGATCTCCAGCGCGTGGAAGAGATGTCATGCATAGCTAAAGCCATAAATCTGAAGGAGGTCACCATTGAGAACAACCCCGTGTCCCTTGCAGGAGATTGTGTGTCATTCTTGGTCAGTTATCTGCCATGTCTGGTATCACTAAGCCAGATGCAGGTCACTGAACAAGTGAGACGCGCTGCCATGGCTTGGAGGAAAAACAAGGAGACTTCAGACTCCAACTATGTTAGCATCAGCAGCGACGTGGGTCAGAGTATCAGACGAGAAGAAGTGATCTCCAATGCGAGGACCAATTGGGAGCTTTTGCGCTCTCAGCAATCGAATCTCAATCGGATGGCCAAGAAGAGCCATGGAAGCCATCCCATAGTGAGTCATTCCATTGTAAAGGACAATGAAGTGGATAGCAACACTTCTGAAAGTGTCTCATCGAAAAAGACATCTCGCCAGAAACATCCTGTCGGCCAGAAGAGGGAGAAACACACCAGACCATCATCTCAGGAGAATTTAATGTCCACAGTGGAAACTAATGCCGATGAATTCTTCAGACTCCCACCAATTTTGGCGCCATTCCTGGATAATGCGTATCCATCACAGAAAACTTCATCAGGATCGAGTTTGGGACCAAACATTGACTCCTGCTCCAGTTACTTCAGCTCTGACGAGGATGGAGATACCCGAAAGAAACAATCAAAGAACATTCATCGAGACGTGAGGGATTTTCCGGAAAAATTGGAGAGTCCTGAGAAAGATATCCTCACTGAAGTGGTTAAAAACAAGGACACTGAAGATTGTGGATCAGAGTCACCAGTTAACAGCGATGCGACAGCAAATCCAGCTCCTGCTCAAATTTCCGACTTTGCTAGTGAGGAACAGCCAACTAAACCAACAGAGATGTCCAGTGGCTTAGAAATGCAGACACAAGAGGTGAAATCCCCACCGGATGACACAGAAAAGTCTCCCATTTCCGATGATGTTAATCAGTCCGATAGCAAATCAAATCTCTCTACAACATCCTTCAAGTCCGACACCTCCATCGTGACCAACTCCTCAGATGATCATCGTGTGACGAAGCTCAAGAGCGCGGTTCCACCGAGGAAGTACTTTCAGGGTACATCCATTCGTGCCCAAACTGCTAAAAATAGTTGCCTTATGAGTGCATCAACTACTTCCGGAGCAGGAAATAATCTCTCCAGCAATTCAGCGAAATCCCACCGGGTGCAGTCGGACAGGGAGCGAGAGCAGGGCGGAGACTATCTGATCGAGATATGTGGGAGATACTTGAATGTCTATGGCGTGGGAGCTCTCAAATTCATAGACAAGCAATGGAATGTTCAGAAAGCGAATGATGTGCACACAGTTAAGTTTAGCTATGTTAACTTCAACAGCATCTCCACGATTCTCAACAAAGTGAAGGTGCGCTTCCCAAATGCTGAGAACTTTATCTTTCGGGAGACCAACATCAACTGCATGGGGCAGATCAATGCTCTTGCGGAAATTCAGGGAATCAACTCACTCATCATCGATCCTGAGGGCAATGGTATTTGCAGTAAGAATTGGCGCAGCTACACTATATATCGTCTATCTCACTGGGGTCTCAAGCAGATAAATGGCACCGATGTTACACCAGATGAAGTCTCAATGGCAGAGTTGGCGTACTCTGGCCTCTCCGACCTGGTGCTCTGGTCACTTCCAGAGAGTCTCTTGACGCCCCTGTTGACGCGTCTTCGCCTGGATGAGACATGCTTGGCAAGCAAGAAGAGCGCTAAAGAGTGGCTGATGCAGGCGGACGCCTCCCTGAAGAGTGTCGTGGGCAAGGAGGCGCTACAGTGGCGTCGGAACAACACCACCTTCCAGGAGGAGACAGCCGTGCGCCAGAAGGGACGCTTGTATTTTGCCATTATGATGGAGAACACCTGCAATGCCGTAGAGAAACTGCACAAGCTGGAGCAAGTGTGGCCAGTGATGCTGGTCGACATGATCCGAAGCACCCTCATTGACTATTCCCAGATAGAGAACTACGTTAAGAATATTATGAGTGAGATTCTGAAGAATCCATAAGGACATCTTCAACCTATATAGTGCAATTTTAATGTAAAAGCATCAAGTATAGTGTTCAAATTCATTAACAAATCACACTGGATCAAAGATATATTAATGTATCAAATAAAACATTTTTGTTTTCACTTAACAAGGGGTTTCGAATATTTTTTAAGATTGGAACTTTGTTGGGTTCTAATTGGAAGTCGGTTATTCACCTTATTGGTTTTTTGTCTTTTAATTTTTATGGCTGGCTGCTCTGGCTACATAACATCAAGCCATAAGGAGGCCACTGGTTTTTAATTTAAATTAAATAAATTTAGGAGGTATGAAAGTATTAGCAAGTTCAGTTAACAAACTTTTGGAGATTTTGCGGTTGCAGTTTTGTTACCGTTTTCAATGAAACGATTCAAGCTTGGAATAATAAAAAAAAAACATGAAAAAATTTACCTCCAGTTTCACAGTGTCCCACTTTAGCGATTTTTTTCTCAGTGCAAACGTCATTCTGTGTGAAAAAGTGTTTCGTCTGCATTGTGAATTTTCAAATCAATTTTTTGTGTGGAAAAAGGACTATTTTTCGCCAGCGGTTGAGTGCAAATCATGGGTGACTCCCTGGAGAGCACGGATACGCCGGCGGATTCGCAGAATGTGGCGATAGTGGAGTATGGGGCGTTTGCGAATTACCTGCGAAAGGCGACCACCATCTTGCTGCCGGAGGAGGACGTAGTGCCGCCCGCTCTCAATCTGGCGCTGGAGGACCGTACGAATCAGGAGAGCATTCGCAAGTTCCTCAGCGACGCCCAGGTGCAGGCGCTCTACATCCAGCGCTGCTGCTCCAAAGGTGAGACTCCGCAAATTGGGGCGCGTCGAGATTTTTTTTGTATTAGTCAGCCGCCATATTGGATGAGTTGTCACAAAAAATGACGTCATGATGCCGTTGAGAGAAGGGGGAGACTTTGGCACCTGTTCGGGCGGTGTTCGTGTGATTCTTCTCGCTCTCACCGGTCTCTCACGCGCTCTCTTTGGCTCTCTTGCCGGCTGAGAATTTTCATTCCATCTCGCTCTGGTTTGCGTTCGGCTTTTGACCGTGAATGTGTGAACAGCTGATTTGGGGCCGGCATCAGCTGTTCAGGTGTTTGTAAACAAGACACGTTTTGTAAACATTGGCCTTTCACTTTCAGAGGACGAGAACGACCAAACACCGGAGGGCGATGAGGAGAAGGAATTGGTGACGTACTACATCAGCAATGAAGTCATCTATTCCAATCATCGCATGTCATCTCTGGTGTGCATCAAGCGTGCAGGTGTTGTTGAGGCGGACAAGTCCATTCACACCCAGGTGCGTCTCATCAACTTCTCCGAGGGCTCCCCCTATGAGACCCTGCACGCCTTCATCAGCAAATCTCTGGCGCCCTACTTCAAGAGCTACATCAAAGAGTCGGGTCGCGCTGATCGTGACGGCGACAAGATGGTGCCCAGTGTTGAGAAGAAACTGGCAGAGCTGGAGATGGGGCTACTACATCTGCAACAGAACATCGACATCCCTGAGATTTCGCTGATTGTACATCCAATTGTGAGTCAGACGATCAAGAAGTGTGCCGACGACGGATACAAGGCGAAGGTTGGAGACTTTGGGGACAAGGTGGAGGACTCCTCTTTCCTCAATCAACTCCAGAATGGCGTCAATCGCTGGATCAAGGAGATCCAGAAGGTGACAAAGTTGGATCGAGATCCATCGAGTGGCACGGCGCTACAGGAAGTGTCCTTCTGGCTCAATCTCGAGCGTGCCCTGCACAGGATCCAGGAGAAGCGTGAATCCCTCGAAGTGACACTCACACTGGACATCCTGAAGCACGGCAAGCGTTTCCATGCGATTGTCTCCTTTGACACGGATACTGGATTGCAGCAGGCACTGGCAATGGTCGCCGACTACAATCCCCTGATGAAGGACTTTCCCATCAAGGACTTGCTGTCAGCCACCGAGCTAGAGAAGATTCGCTCAGCCGTGCAGTCGATTTTCTCGCATTTGCGGAAGGTGCGCAGCACCAAGTACCCCATTCAGCGCGCCCTTAGACTCATCGAGGCCATCTCGCGTGATTTGGGGCAGCAGCTGCTGAAGGTGCTGGGCACCAGGCGACTCATGCACATCCCTTTCGATGAGTTTGAGCGAGTGATGAACCAGTGTTTCGAGGTGTTCAGTTGCTGGGACGATGAGTACGATAAGCTGCAGGCACTCATGAGGGACATTGTGAAGAAGAAGCGCGATGAGCAGCTGAAGATGGTGTGGCGCGTGACACCGGCGCACAAGAAGCTGCAGATACGCATGGAGAACATGAGAAAGTTCCGGCGTCAGCATGAGCAGCTCCGTACAGTCATCTTGCGCGTGCTGCGTCCGTCGCGTCAGACAGAGTCTGGCCAGGGAGACAGCATCCCCGAGACGAAGCAGCCGTACAGCCTCGAGGCGACCGATGCGAACGCCATTGAGGAGGTGAATCTCGCGTACGAGAATGTCAAGGAGGTGGAGTGTCTTGATATCACGAAGGAGGGCACCGAGGCGTGGGATGCAGCAGTGAAGCGCTATGAGGAGCGCATCGATCGCGTCGAGACTCGCATCACGGCCCATCTGCGTGATCAGCTCGGCACAGCTAAGAATGCTAATGAGATGTTCCGCATCTTCTCGCGCTTCAACGCCCTCTTCGTGCGTCCGCACATTCGTGGCGCCATCAGAGAGTATCAGATCCAGTTGATTCAGCGCGTCAAGGATGACATTGAGGCGCTTCATGAGAAGTTTAAAGTGCAGTATCCGCAGAGTAAGAGCTGTCGCATCTCCAATGTGAGGGACTTGCCACCGGTGGCAGGATCAATCATTTGGGCAAGGCAAATCGACAACCAACTCACGATGTATCTCAAGCGAGTGGAGGATGTGCTGGGCAAGGGTTGGGAGTCGCACATTGAGGGGCAAAAGTTGAAGAATGATGGCGACAGCTTCAGAGCCAAGTTATCCACCTTTGAGGTGTTCCAGGATTGGGCGAGGAAGGTGCAGGAGAGAAACTTTGGCATCAGCGGACGCATCTTCACAATTGAGTCGAGTCGCTCACGCACTGGCCGTGGAAATGTCCTCAAGCTTAAGGTCAACTTTCTCCCCGAGATCATAATGCTGTACAAGGAGGTGCGGAATTTGAAGAGTCTGGGATTCAGGTGGGTGTTTTTTTTTAATTTGTTTTGTTTATATTGCGTGATTTCAAAAAATTTCATATCTTTCCGGCAGAGTTCCACTGGCGATTGTGAACAAGGCTCATCAGGCCAACCAGATCTATCCATTTGCAATATCTCTGATTGAGAGCGTCCGGACCTACGAGAGAACCCTGGATAAGGTGAGTGATACGATGCTGTGACGTTGTAGTCAATGTGTGTGTTTTTATTCCAATTATCACCCAGAGTTTTGTGATCTCAATTTACCTTAACACCATTTGTCAGAGTTTTAATTGAGACACCGCAGTAATAAATCATTTCTCAGCATACAAAAAGAGCTTACGCTTGCACTATAATTTATCATATGAGACAAAGAGTTTATGCCTTTGAATATGAATGATGGGCTGATAAATTGTCTTTGTAAAGACAAATAAGCTTTTAAAGTGGTGAAGTTTTTCTTTTATCAATGGTCTTTTTAAATAAATATTGGGATTGATAGAAAAATCATAAATTATAGCGAGAACTTAGTGATCAAATTCCTCTCTTTGTTACTAGAGGGTCAACAAAGTATTTATGTTTGAATGGCTTTAAATGTGTCCTTAATTCATTCAGACTTGATTGTATCGAATCCGAGGTCTGAAAATCGATTAGAGTTCAATGATTATAGATGAGAAATCCTTTTTTGCAAACCAAATTGCGGGCTGAAGCCCACAAAATTGAGTAATTAATTGGCATTATTACCTACTTTAAAATTTTCATAGCGGTTCACCATCTATATTCATACTCAAAGGCATATTAAATTGAAATATCTCTCTATTGTCTCTAAAATGCTAATTGTGTGTCCACATGATGAGTGTAGAGAATAATGGATAGAAAGAGAAAAAAAAGAGTACCACAACATTTTTTCTATATATTCTTTCATGCAGCTAACAAATAGGAGTTTAGCACATAATTCCGTATTTAAGGTAGTTTTTTTGTCTCCTCAAACATTCAAAGCTTCACACGTTTTAACGCTATACATCTGAAACTTTGCAAATTGCTTCAAACATTAGCATTTATATTATGTCGAGATGGAAATTATGAAATGATGCTAATCTTTTTTTGTTTTGTTTTTGTTTTTTTGTCTCACAAACAGATTGAAGATCGGGCCAGTATTGTTCCCCTCGTGGCTGGCTTGCGTAAGGATGTTCTCGCTTTGATATCGGAAGGCATTCAGCTTGTGTGGGAGAGCTACAAGTTGGATCCGTATGTGCAGCGCCTGTCTGAGTGTGTTGTGGCGTTCCAGGAGAAAGTGGAAGATCTACTGGTGGTTGAGGAACAACTGGATGTGGATGTTCGATCACTGGAGACATGTCCCTACTCAGCGGCAACTTTTGCGGACATATTGTCCAAGATTCAGCATGCAGTGGATGATTTATCGCTGAGACAGTATTCCAATCTTCATGTGTGGGTGGCCAGACTGGATGAGGAGGTGGAGAAGAAGTTGGCAGCTCGCCTTCAGGCGGGTATTCAGGCGTGGACTGATGCTCTCACTGGGAATAAAAAGGAGGTTGATCTGTCTATGGACACTGATGCTCCGGTTCAGCCAACTCATAAGCCCGGCGGAGAACCACAGATTCAGAATGCAATCCATGAGATTCGTATCACCAATCAACAGATGTATCTCTACCCGTCAATTGAGGAGGCTCGTTTCCAGATCATGCAACAGCTCTTCGCCTGGCAGGCGATCGTCACGTCTCAGACGCGTCTTCAGAGTTCACGGTACCAAGTGGGTCTGGACAAGCCCGTGTCGCAGACGTACAGGAACCTCCTAACGAAACTTCCCACTGGCTCAGAGACAATTGAACATGCTTACGATGCGATCGAGGGGAAGATCGGTGAGGTGCGCGTGTACGTGGATGAATGGCTTCGTTATCAGAGTCTGTGGGATCTACAGCCGGACATCCTGTATGGACGCCTTGGAGAGGAGATCAATCTATGGATCAAGTGCTTGAATGACATCAAGAAGTCCCGAACAACGTTTGATACATCAGACACTCGTCGTGCCTACGGTCCTATCGTGATCGATTACGCTAAGGTACAGGCAAAGGTGACGCTCAAGTATGATTCCTGGCACAAGGAGGCCTTGAGCAAGTTTGGAACTCTCCTTGGCAACGAGATGACCACGTTCCATGGAAAAGTTTCAAAGTCACGCAGTGACTTGGAACAGCAGAGCATCGAGGCGGCCAGCACTTCGGATGCCGTGAGCTTCATCACTTACGTGCAGTCACTGAAGAAGGAGATGCTGATCTGGGACAAGCAAGTTGAGGTGTATCGCGAGGCTCAGCGAATTCTTGAACGTCAACGCTTCCAGTTTCCCAATTCTTGGCTCCATGTGGACAATATCGAGGGTGAATGGTCGGCATTTAATGAGATCATGAAGCGCAAGGATTCGGCCATTCAAACTCAAGTGGCGAGTCTGCAGTCTAAGATCGTGGCTGAGGATAAGGCGGTGGAGACACGCACGGCGGATTTCTTGAACGACTGGGAGAAGAACAAACCGACTGGTGGTAGAATTCGACCAGATGATGCGCTGCAGCAGTTGCAGATGTTCGAGAGTAAATTCTCGCGCCTCAAGGAAGAGCGTGATAATGTGGCCAAAGCCAAGGAGGCTCTCGAGCTGCAGGAGTCGGCCATTCAGAATAACAGCGGTGAAAGGATGAATGTGGTGCTTGAGGAGTTGCAGGACTTGCGTGGAGTTTGGAGTGAGCTGTCGAAGATCTGGACACAAATCGATGAGACTCGTGAGAAACCGTGGTTGTCGGTGCAGCCACGGAAGCTCCGTCACTCGTTGGAGACAATGTTGAGTCAGCTGAAGGAACTGCCGGCTCGCTTGAGGATGTACGAAAGCTATGAGTATGTGAAGAAACTCCTCCAGAGCTATATTAAGGTCAACATGTTGATCATCGAACTGAAGTCTGACGCTTTGAAGGAGCGTCACTGGAAACAACTCACAAGACAACTCAAAGTGAACTGGATTCTCTCGGATTTGACTCTTGGACAGGTGTGGGATATCAATCTGCTGAAGAATGAGGCAATTGTCAAGGACATTATCCTCGTGGCTCAGGGAGAAATGGCCCTGGAAGAGTTCCTCAAGCAAGTTCGTGAATCTTGGCAGAATTACGAATTGGATTTGATCAACTACCAGAATAAGTGTCGTATTATCCGTGGATGGGATGATTTGTTCAATAAGGTCAAGGAACACATCAATTCAGTGGCAGCTATGAAGCTCTCCCCGTATTACAAGGTCTTTGAGGAGGAGACACTGACCTGGGAGGAGAAGCTAAACCGTATCAATGCCCTGTTTGACGTGTGGATTGATGTACAGCGTCGCTGGGTGTATCTTGAGGGAATCTTCTCTGGAAGTGCTGATATTAAGACTCTCTTGCCGGTGGAAACCTCTCGTTTCCAGAGCATCAGTTCTGAATTCTTGGGATTGATGAAGAAAGTTGCTAAATCCCCGAAAGTCATGGACGTACTCAACATCCCGGCTGTCCAGCGATCCCTGGAGCGTTTGGCTGACTTGCTGGGCAAGATCCAGAAGGCTCTGGGAGAGTATCTCGAGCGCGAACGAACATCCTTCCCACGCTTCTATTTTGTGGGTGATGAAGATCTGCTGGAGATCATTGGAAATAGCAAGAATGTGGCGCGTCTGCAGAAACACTTCAAGAAGATGTTTGCTGGAGTGGCTTCTATTATCTTGAATGAGGACAACACAGTGGTGTTGGGAATTGCATCACGTGAGGGAGAGGAAGTGAAGTTTGTACATCCGGTTTCCACAGTTGAACATCCCAAGATCAATGAATGGCTGAGTTTGGTGGAGAAGGAGATGCGATTTACTCTTGCTTCGTGCTTGGCACAGGCTGTTCAGGACATTAAACAGTTTAAGGATGGACAGATTGATCCGCAAAAGTACATGGAGTGGTGTGACAAGTATCAAGCGCAGATTGTTGTCTTGGCGGCGCAGATTCTCTGGTCGGAGGACGTAGAATCGGCACTGCAGCAGAGTTCTGAGAACTCTGGAGGAAAGAATCCACTCAATCGCGTCTTGACAACTGTGGAGGCGACGCTTAATGTGCTGGCGGACTCGGTGTTGCAGGAGCAACCTGCGTTGAGACGTCGCAAACTTGAACATTTGGTGAGAAAGTCTTAAGAGATTCCTATAAGCTATTAACTTACTGAGTAACTTTTTAATTTCAGATTAATGAGTTTGTCCACAAGAGAACAGTGACTCGTCGTTTGATCACCAACAAAGTGACCAATCCCAAGTCCTTCCAGTGGCTCTGTGAGATGCGTTTCTACTTTGATCCGCGCCAGACGGAGGTTCTCCAACAACTGACCATCCACATGGCAAATGCAAAGTTCTTCTATGGTTTTGAGTATTTGGGAGTTCAGGATCGCCTCGTGCAGACTCCACTCACCGATCGATGCTACCTGACCATGACTCAGGCTCTGGAATCGCGTCTCGGTGGTTCGCCTTTTGGTCCGGCTGGCACTGGCAAGACTGAGTCTGTGAAGGCTCTGGGTCACCAGCTCGGACGCTTCGTATTGGTCTTCAATTGTGACGAGACTTTTGATTTCCAGGCCATGGGCAGAATCTTTGTGGGTCTGTGTCAGGTGGGAGCCTGGGGATGCTTCGATGAGTTCAATCGCTTGGAGGAGCGAATGCTCTCGGCGGTGTCGCAACAGATTCAGACCATTCAGGAGGCTCTGAAGTCGCATCAGGATAGCAACAAGGACACTCAGAGTATCACAGTGGAATTGGTCGGGAAACAGGTTCGAGTGTCTTCGGATATGGCCATCTTCATCACCATGAATCCCGGCTATGCAGGACGATCCAATCTGCCGGATAATTTGAAGAAGCTCTTCCGTTCGCTGGCCATGACAACGCCCGATCGTCAGTTGATCGCTGAAGTGATGCTCTTCAGTCAAGGCTTCCGCTCAGCTGAGAAGCTCGCCTGCAAAATTGTTCCCTTCTTCAAGCTCTGCGATGAGCAACTCTCCAATCAGTCTCACTACGATTTTGGCTTGCGAGCCCTCAAATCGGTGCTTGTGTCTGCTGGTAATGTCAAGCGTGATCGTATCATGAAGATCAAGGACAATATGAAGCAACGCGGTGAGGAGAATATCGATGAGGCGTCCATTGCTGAGAATCTGCCTGAACAGGAGATCCTCATTCAGTCGGTGTGTGAAACAATGGTGCCGAAGCTCGTGGCTGAGGATATTCCGCTGCTCTTCTCACTGTTGAGCGATGTCTTCCCGAATGTCGGGTATACCAGGGCGGAGATGAAGGGACTGAAGACGGAGATCCGGAAGGTGTGCGCCGAGGAGTATCTGGTGTGCGGCGAAGGAGATGAACAAGGGTGTGCCTGGATGGAGAAGGTGAGTTGATGTGAAATATATAGAATTCTAACTCTGTACATAAGGTTAATCCTAAAATGCACGCTATGAAGGGATTCGGAGAGACGTGGGTGGAAAAAGTAAGTCACTAACATTTTGTAAATAATCCATCATGAAATGCTTTTGTGTTGTATTTTAACATGAATCTTATTAGATGATTGGAAAAGTCAGGAAAAGCTAAAGTTGTTTGTGTCTAATAAGAAAAGATTTGTTTTTTTCGAACTAGAGGGTTAGTTCTTGTTTCCGTGTCAGACCATTCTTAATTGGTTTGTTTGATTGTTTTGAATATCTTCATTTCTGCTTTAGTTAGAAAGTTTTTAAATTCATTTTCAAATCAATTTAAAAACGCGAAAATGAGACTTGTGAACGCTAACCGTCTAGTCTAGAAGCTGCACCATTGTCTGACTTTTCGCTAATCGGTTTTGCATCTCCCTAGGTTCTGCAACTTTATCAAATCTCCAACCTCAATCATGGCTTGATGATGGTGGGCCCATCAGGATCGGGTAAATCCACCGCCTGGAAAGTTCTTCTGAAGGCTTTGGAGAGATTCGAGGGACTCGAGGGTGTGGCTCATGTCATTGATCCGAAAGCCATCTCCAAGGAGGCTCTCTATGGTGTCCTGGATCCCAATACTCGTGAGTGGACAGATGGTCTCTTCACACACATCCTAAGGAAGATCATCGATAATGTTCGTGGTGAGATCAATAAGCGACAGTGGATCATCTTCGATGGTGATGTGGATCCAGAATGGGTGGAGAATTTGAATTCAGTTCTGGATGACAACAAATTGCTGACTCTACCCAATGGAGAACGTCTGTCGCTGCCGCCAAACGTGAGAATTATGTTTGAGGTGCAGGATCTTAGATTCGCAACTCTGGCCACTGTTTCTCGCTGTGGAATGGTGTGGTTCTCTGAGGATGTCCTCTCCACTGAGATGATCTTCGACAACTACATGATGCGCCTTAAAAATATTCCACTTGAAGATTCTGATGATGATTACTTCGCATCGGCGGGAAAAGAGAAGAAGGACGATGAAGCTTCTCCGGCTTTGCAGACTCAACGCGAAGTGGCTGCTCTCTTGCAGTCCTATTTCGCTGCCGATGGTCTCGTAGTGCGTTGCCTGGAGTATGCAATGGAGCAGGAGCATATAATGGACTTTACTCGCTTACGAGCTCTCAGCTCCCTATTCTCGATGCTCAATCAAGCGGCGAGGAATGTGCTGATGTTCAATGGTCAACATCCCGATTTCCCAGTGACTTCTGAACAATTGGAGCAGTTCATTCCCAAAGCACTGGTTTATTCACTTCTGTGGTCATTCGCTGGAGACGCTAAGCTGAAGGTTAGATCGGATTTGGGGGATTTCATCAGGAGTGTTACGACTATTGGTTTGCCAAACAATACAGGAGCCCCGATTATTGATTACGAGGTGAGCATCAACGGTGATTGGCTGCCGTGGTCCAACAAGGTGCCTGTGATCGAGGTGGAGACTCACAAGGTGGCTGCTCCGGATGTTGTTGTGCCCACACTGGACACCGTGAGGCATGAATCCCTGCTCTACACCTGGTTGGCTGAACACAAGCCGATAGTCCTCTGTGGTCCACCTGGATCTGGCAAGACCATGACACTCTTCTCGGCTCTCAGAGCCCTGCCAGACATGGAAGTGGTGGGATTGAATTTCTCCTCAGCCACCACACCAGAGCTCCTGCTCAAGACATTTGATCACTACTGCGAATACAGGAAGACTCCCAATGGTGTTGTACTGGCACCTGTGCAGATCGGCAAGTGGCTGGTGCTGTTCTGTGATGAAATTAACTTGCCAGATATGGATTCCTATGGGACACAGCGTGTAATATCATTCCTGCGGCAGCTGGTGGAGCACAAGGGCTTCTACCGGGCTGGTGATCAATCTTGGGTGACGCTGGAGCGTATTCAATTTGTTGGTGCGTGCAATCCGCCTACTGATCCGGGACGGAAGCCACTCTCGCATCGCTTCTTGCGCCACGTGCCCATCATCTATGTGGACTATCCCGGTGAGACGTCTCTCAAGCAGATTTATGGCACATTCAGTCGCGCCATGTTGCGTATGATGCCATCACTGCGTGGCTACGCTGAACCATTGACCAATGCAATGGTGGAATTTTATCTGGCATCACAGGATCGCTTCACGCAAGACATGCAGCCACATTATGTCTACTCACCGCGTGAGATGACAAGATGGGTGAGGGGTATATGTGAGGCCATCCGACCACTGGATTCTCTAGCTGTTGAGGGATTGGTGCGTTTATGGGCGCACGAGGCACTGCGCCTCTTCCAGGATCGTCTCGTGGAGGAGTCAGAACGACGGTGGACAAATGAGAATATTGATATTGTCGTGGCGAAGCACTTCCCCTCGGTGGATCACGATAAGGCCCTCGTCAGACCAATTCTGTACAGCAATTGGCTCTCCAAGGACTACATGCCGGTCAATAGGGATGAGTTGCGGGACTATGTGAAGGCGCGTCTCAAGATCTTCTACGAGGAGGAGCTGGATGTGCCGCTGGTGTTGTTTGATGAAGTGCTGGAACATGTTTTGCGCATTGACAGAATCTTCCGGCAACCTCAAGGGCATTTGCTACTGATTGGTGTATCGGGAGCAGGAAAGACCACTCTGTCGCGTTTCGTGGCTTGGATGAATGGATTGTCGGTGTTCCAGATTAAGGTGCACAATAAGTACACCAGTGAGGACTTTGATGAGGACCTCAGATCAGTGCTGAGGAGATCTGGATGCAAAGATGAGAAGATTGCTTTCATCTTGGATGAGTCTAATGTGTTGGACTCGGGCTTCTTGGAGCGCATGAACACTCTACTGGCCAACGGAGAAGTGCCTGGACTTTTTGAGGGAGATGAATACACCACCCTGATGACGCAGTGCAAGGAGGGAGCCCAGAGAGAGGGTCTGATGTTGGATTCCAGCGATGAGCTGTACAAGTGGTTCACGCAGCAAGTCATGCGAAACCTCCATGTGGTCTTCACGATGAATCCATCAACGGATGGACTGAAGGATCGAGCAGCAACATCTCCTGCTCTGTTCAATCGATGCGTCCTCAATTGGTTCGGCGACTGGTCAGAGTCTGCTCTGTTCCAGGTCGGCAAGGAGTTCACAATTCGTGTGGATCTTGAGAAGCCCAACTGGACGGCACCTGATTTCTTCCCGTCCGCGTGTCCACTGATTCCAGCTACGCCCAATCATCGTGATGCCGTGATCAATGCTTGCGTGTATGTCCATCAGACCCTCCACAAGGCCAATGCGAGACTCGCGAAGCGCGGAGGACGCACCATGGCCATCACTCCGCGTCACTATCTCGACTTTATCCACCACATGGTGAAGTTGTACAATGAGAAGCGCAGTGATCTCGAGGAGCAGCAACTCCACTTGAATGTGGGTCTCAATAAGATTGCCGAGACTGTTGAACAAGTAGAAGAGATGCAGAAGTCTCTGGCGGTGAAGTCACAAGAGCTACAGGCGAAGAATGAGGCAGCCAATGCGAAGTTGAAGCAGATGTTTAAGGATCAACAGGAGGCGGAAAAGAAGAAAGTCCAAAGTCAGGAGATACAGATTCAGCTCGCTGAGCAAACGGTGCAAATTGAGGAGAAGAGGAAGCATGTGATGGCAGATCTGGCTCTCGTAGAACCGGCAGTTATTGATGCTCAACTCGGTAAGTTTATTTTCTTGTCTCTCTGCGTTTTCTTTTTTTTGTTAACTGATTTTTGCCCCCCAGAAGTGATAAAGATTAATAATGCTTTTACACTCTCTTTCTCATGACAAGCCAATATGAAAAGAAATTATAAATGTGTATAATTTTAGCTGTGAGTGGCATTAAAAAGAATCAATTGTCGGAGGTAAAGTCAATGGCAAATCCACCGGGTGCTGTAAAGCTAGCTCTTGAGTCTGTATGTCTCATGTTGAATACTGAAACGACTGACTGGAAGACAATCCGCCAAGTGATGGTGAAAGATTCATTTATATCGTCAATTGTCAATTACGATACATCATCAATCACGTACGGATGATAATGCAAAAAAAAATCAATTTATACTTCCTAATTGGAGGAACTAGTAATATTAAATGTTACAGGGTTATTTGTAAAGTCTGGCTCCAGATTTTATGAATACCTATATTCTTGCTCATAAAAGTGCTGATTGATTGATAGCTTTCTTGCTGCCAGAGCGCAACATCAATCAGCATTATTAGTTCCTCCTTTCGTTTTTTATGACTAACTAATGCAATTTTTGTGCATTCTAAAAGCTATTCTTCTAACTCTCGTTCTTCATTGCCTCTATTTTGCAATGAACTTTTCATAAATTTGTGTTCACAAAAAATATTTATATTAATGTGCTTTTGTGACTAATCATTAACTGAAAGTTTTTTGATATTTGTCAAAATTTGCAACATTGAAACTTGTCAACAATGAACAATGTTCCATCAATTGAGGTGACAAATGATACATAAGATTGATGCCCTGAGAAAAATATTATTCTGTTACTAATTGAATTACTTATTATTCCATTATTGGAGAGGAAACATAATTTTTTCCCCTATTCTCAGTTCTTTTTGAAGAGTTTGATGTGAGACTCAAAGGTCATGTCATGCAGTATATTACTGTCGAAAATTTTACCATCAAATTGAATGGGATTTTTTATGAAGGACTTAAGTATTAATTGATAAAATTGCTTTAGTAATTGCTTAAGTTCATGTTCAAGAAAATGTTGAGAGAAATAATTTCAAGACTTACTTTTGCACTTCCTCTACTTCTGAAACAATCGGATCATCTTCCCAAAATCTTAAATAAATTCTATACCAAAATCCCCAAAATCCAATGAGATTTACCAGAAGAGTCTTAATTTTTTTCTTTTACAAAATCGATTCAGCCTTTGCATTTTTTTTTCTTCAAAAAAATCGAATATCTTCTGCAAAATTTGTACAGATAAAGATTAACCTAGAGAGTCCCTAACAAAAACCACTGACACTCTAATACGACAACTGAATAACTTCTTCTAGCCGTAAAGTCCATCAGGAAGCAGCATCTCGTCGAAGTTCGCTCAATGGCGAATCCGCCGGCCATTGTGAAATTGGCACTCGAATCGATATGCTTGCTGCTGGGTGAAAATGCGTCTGATTGGAAATCTATTCGGGCCGTGATCATGCGAGAAAACTTTATTAATTCCATTGTCTCTAACTTCAGTACTGAAGACATAACGTAAGCAAAACATATGGGTTTCTAATCAATATCTTCTGTCTCTGTAAATGTGTGTCCAAACACAGAAGTAATGTAGAAGTAGGTTTTTTTATTTTGTGTTTTCTCCTTTTTTTATTATTATTTTGGTAGTTTATTATACTTTGTAGAAGACATCACAGAATACACTTTGCATAGTCAATCAATTGGATTAAGGATAAAGTTGTATGAGGCCAACTTCTGAGAGATGTTAAATCTTTGGATTTATTTGGCTAATGTGGTTTTGCTGTAGATATACTTTGCTTTAGTAGAACAATCTCAGATATTCTTCGGATTGTTGCATGAAGCTTGCTGGTGATGGTCTTTGTGTGCTTTTGCCTTAACCTTTAAGGATTTTGAGGTTCAACCAAGACTAATGTTTATTTTTTTTTAACTAGCGATGATGTTCGTGAAAAGATGAAGACTCGATATCTATCGAATCCGGAATATAATTTCGAGAAGGTCAACCGTGCTAGTATGGCTTGCGGACCTATGGTTAAATGGGCCATTGCTCAGGTGAATATCTTTGAACTTAAAGCTGAAATATAGATTCAAGTTTTAAGACCTGAAAATTCTTTTTTTCAAGTCTTTAAACTTATGCAACAACTTCAAACCTATATAAAAACCAATGCTTTATGTTCTTTTTCTAGATCGAGTACGCTGACATGTTGAAGAGAGTTGAGCCTCTTCGTGATGAGCTGCAGTCCCTGGAGGAGCAGGCCGAAGTGAATATGACCCATGCTCAGGATATTAAGGATCTTATAGCTCAGCTGGAGCAGAGCATTGCTGCTTATAAGGAGGAATACGCTCAGTTGATTTCTCAAGCACAAGCGATCAAAACCGATCTTGAGAACGTTCAAGCCAAGGTGGATCGATCTATTGCTCTGCTGAAGAGTCTCAATATCGAGAGGGAACGCTGGGAGTCTACAAGTGAGACTTTCCGCTCTCAAATGTCCACAATCATTGGCGATGTTCTCCTGTCATCAGCCTTTATTGCCTACGGAGGATACTTTGATCAGCACTACAGGAACAATCTATTTACAACTTGGTGTCAACATCTCCAGGCGGCTAGTATTCAGTATCGTGCTGACATTGCGAGGACTGAATACTTGTCTAATCCGGATGAGAGACTCCGCTGGCAGGCAAACGCTCTCCCAACTGATGATCTGTGTACGGAGAATGCGATTATGCTGAAGAGATTCAATCGCTATCCACTGATCATTGATCCATCTGGTCAGGCGACGGAATTCATTATGAATGAGTTCAAGGATAAGAAAATCACAAAGACAAGCTTCCTGGATGATTCATTCAGGAAGAATCTGGAATCTGCCCTGCGATTTGGCAATCCACTACTTGTGCAGGACGTCGAAAACTACGATCCCATTCTCAATCCGGTGCTTAATAAGGAGTTGAGACGAACTGGTGGACGAGTGTTGATATCACTGGGTGATCAAGACATTGATTTGTCCCCGTCATTCGTGATCTTCTTGTCCACGAGAGATCCAACAGTGGAGTTTTCGCCTGATATCTGCTCGAGGGTGACTTTTGTTAACTTCACCGTGACCAGAAGCTCCCTGCAGAGTCAGTGTTTGAATCAAGTGCTGAAGGCTGAACGTCCTGACATTGATGAGAAGCGATCAGACTTGCTCAAGTTGCAGGGTGAATTCCATCTGAGATTGCGACAGCTGGAGAAGAGTCTCCTGCAGGCACTCAATGATGCTAAAGGAAAGATTCTCGATGATGACTCAGTCATTACGACACTTGAAACACTCAAGAAGGAGGCAGCGGATATTGGCCAGAAGGTTGAGGAGACAGACAAGGTGATTGCGGAGATTGAAACTGTGTCCCAGCAGTACTTATCTCTGTCACAAGCATGCAGCAATATCTACTTCACAATGGACAGTCTGAATCAAGTGCATTTCCTCTATCAGTATTCCCTGAAGATGTTCCTGGACATCTTCAGCACTGTCTTGTATAACAACAATCGCCTTGAGGGGATGACGGACTACGGAACGCGTCTCGGCATCATCACGAAGGATCTCTTTGCCGTGTGCTATGATCGTGTTGCTAGAGGAATGCTTCATGCTGACCGCCTGACATTCGCCCTCTTGCTCTGTCGTATTCATCTGAAGGGCACTGCGGAGTCTAATATGGATCAAGAGTTCAATTTCTTCCTGAGAAATAAGGAGGGAGTCGTCAGTGGACAACAGAGAGTTGAGGGATTGACTGGTGAACAGCTGGAGGGTGTTAATCGCTTAGCCATTCGATTGCCAATCTTCCGGAAGTTGCTCGATAAGGTGCAGTCCATGCCTGAATTGGGTGCATGGCTTCAGCAGAGCTCACCAGAGCAGTGTGTTCCTCAGCTGTGGGATGAATCGAAGGCTCTGTCACCCATTGTGGCTGCAATGCATCAGCTACTTCTCATCCAGGCATTCCGTCCGGATAGAGTGATTGCGGCAGCTAATGTCTTCGTGGCAACTGTTCTTGGGGAGGACTTTATGCCTCTGGCGGAGAAGGAATTGGACTTTTCGTCTGTTGTGGAGAAACAACTGACCAGCAACACGCCAGCTCTCCTCTGTTCAGTGCCTGGATTTGATGCCTCAAGTCGAGTTGATGATCTGGCGGCTGAGTTGAATAAGCAAATCTCAAGCATTGCTATAGGTTCTGCCGAGGGCTTCAATCAGGCTGAGAGAGCCATCAATGCCGCTTGCAAGAGTGGCCGATGGGTGTTGCTAAAGAACGTCCACTTGGCACCACAGTGGCTCGTACAGCTAGAGAAGAAGCTCCACTCTCTGCAACCTCACGCAGCATTCAGACTTTTCCTCACCATGGAGATCAGTCCGAGGGTTCCGGTGAATCTCCTGCGAGCAGGAAGAATCTTTGTGTATGAGCCACCTCCGGGTATTCGGGCAAATCTCCTCAGGACCTTCTCTACTGTTCCCGCTGGGCGGATGATGAAGCAGCCCAGCGAGAGAGCGAGACTCTACTTCCTCCTTGCGTGGTTCCACGCCATTGTGCAGGAGCGTCTGCGTTATGCTCCATTGGGTTGGGCGAAGAAGTACGAGTTCAATGAGTCAGATTTGCGAGTCGCCTGTGACACTCTCGATACATGGATCGATGCCACGGCTATGGGACGCACAAATCTGCCACCAGAGAAGGTTCCCTGGGATGCTCTGGTCACTCTTCTCTCGCAGAGCATTTATGGCGGAAAGATTGACAATGACTTTGATCAGAGGCTCTTGCAGTCTTTCCTGGCGAAACTCTTCACGGCGCGCAGCTTTGAGGGAGACTTTGCTCTCGTGGCGAATGTGGATGGTGTAGCCGGTGGTCCAAATGGTCAGCGTCACATCACGATGCCGGATGGAACGAGACGTGATCACTTCCTGAAGTGGATTGAGGGATTGGCTGATCGCCAGACACCCTCATGGTTGGGATTGCCAAACAATGCTGAAAGAGTGCTGTTGACCACGAGAGGAACGGATTTGATAAGCAAATTATTGAAGATGCAGCAGCTGGAGGATGATGATGAATTGGCTTACAGTTCGGCGGATGAGAGTCTGGATCTCACGCAGATGAAACAAGAGGATGGGCGTCCGTCGTGGATGAAGACACTGCATAATAGTGCTTCAGCCTGGCTGGAATTGCTGCCCAAATCTCTGGCCACTCTCAGGAGGACAGTGGAGAACATCAAGGATCCGCTCTACAGGTATTGTTTCTTTTAATTCTTCAAAACTGCTTAATTTCGTAAGTTTGCAAGCTCAAAAAAGCCCAAAGAGATTTTCCAAAACGATAGGATATCTCGAAAGGGATTTGACGACCTTTATTCAAAGTTTTGATATTTGAGACGTATTTAACAGATTTTTACTTCGGTTTTCCTAAGTTATACTCGGATACGAGATAACAAAGCCTTATTATGTCCATCATCCCTTCCTCCCTTCATAGTCTTTGGTGATATCTTTGCATTCAGTTAACGCAAAAACAATTCTTTGTCTTAAGAGTCTGCCTAAAAACGATTTTGATTCCGCACAACTAGCTTCTTACTACGCGTGTTATAGCTTTCGCGGGCGGTTTATATTGGCAGATGGTGAGATTAGCCAAAATAAGAAGCTATCTCTTCATCAGTGCATAAATAATGTAATTCCGATGAAAGGTGTGTGAATCTTGTTTGCAAAAAAAAAGAAACATTTACACATAAAACAAGACTTTTTCTTGTTGATCATCATAAGATGATATGCCTTGGAGAATTGTTAACTCTCTGTCAATTATTTAATTATACCTCACTTTGCTGAATGATGATGATCTGGCAAAAGTAATTTTGCCATTTTAATTACATTTATGAGATTTGAGGTGTTTAGTGATAGTTTAGCGAAAATCTCTAAATAACTCTATTGCCGGGCAGCTACTGAGGGTATTGCATAAATAATTACCACTTTTGGTGTGTGTGGCTGTTTGATAAACTGAAAGTCTTCTCAAGTGTAGGAATTTAATTAAAAGTCTCTGATCACAATCTGAGAAATTGATTATATACCTACTTAGGGTCTCAATTATGGCGATATAAGTCTAATGATGTTGATGCAATTGACTTCATCCCTTTCCAAAATCGAAAGTCTCTCTGGTCTCTCTTGGCATGAGATTAAGATCTCAAACGCGTGTCTGACCGAATTCTCATTTTTTTTTCTATCTGCTGCAGATACTTTGAGCGTGAGGTGGCGTCTGGAGCGAAGTTACTACAGACGGTGATCGCTGATCTGCAGGACGTCGTGTTGATCTGTCAGGGTGAGAAGAAACAAACCAATCATCATCGTAGTATGTTGAGTGAGCTGGTGAGGGGAATCATTCCCGTCGGCTGGCGTCGCTACACCGTGCCGGCTGGCTGCACAGTGATCCAGTGGATCACGGACTTCAGTCAGCGCGTGCAGCAGTTGCAGAAGGTGTCCAGCTTGGTGTCCCAGGCGGGCGCCAAGGAGCTCCAGAGCTTCCCCGTGTGGCTGGGCGGTCTCCTCAATCCTGAGGCGTACATCACGGCGACACGTCAGTGCGTGGCGCAGGCCAACAGCTGGTCACTGGAGGAGCTGATGCTGGATGTGACGATCAGCGAGACGAACTCAGAGGCTGATCAGAAGGACAGCTGCTTCGGTGTTGTGGGATTGAAGTTGCAAGGTGCCCAGTGCAAGAATAACCAATTGCTACTCACTTCCACCATCATGATGGACCTGCCCTTGACCCTGCTCAAGTGGTCACGATCCAGCGGTGAGCATCGCTCTGGCAAACTCACGCTGCCCGTCTATCTCAATTCGACGCGCACGGAACTTCTCTTCACTGTGGATCTGGCCGTTGCACCTGGACAAGATCCGCACAGCTTCTATGAGCGAGGTGTGGCCGTTCTCACGTCCACAGCACTCAATTAAGGTATGTCCCTCTCTCTCACATGTGGATGTTTTTTTTTTCTTTCCGTTGAGTAAGATGTTAAGGAGGCGGGAGGAGATATTTGATGGCAAATGCAGGAGGAGCTGATGTGACGGGCAGTGTTGAGGAAAATGGCACGATCAGTGAAGGGCAGATAAGATCATGGGATGATGAAAGATATCCATCCACTATATAGTTGTAAATGTTTTATTCGCTGCTAAAATTTGCAATTCAACATTTTTATGCTTTCAATTTAATCACTATGTTTCTTTTTTTCACTTTTATCCACATTAGTAAAGGCTTTCAGTTACAATTATAACATAAAATAATATGCGATAAATCGCCAAGTATGAAATATAATCACACAATTTGTTCGCTTTATAAAGCACACAATTGATGGGCACTTTCTTCCAGGGCAGCATTTGAAATGCGCCACCCAGGAGGGAAATGACTTTAAAGCCAATTGAAAAATATATAAATTATGCAAATGATATTAATTATGAGTGTTTTGTTTGTTCTGGCGGGCGAAAAGGATTTATTTTTTGGTATAGAGAAGTTGTTGTGTCAATGAACGATGGGAAATGCTGTGCAAAATGTGGGTGTGTTGCCACGAGAGAGAGCCCAGAGGTGCTTCCTCACCTTTTGAGCATAATAATTTGAGCATAAACATCCTCCCAACACTTGGCAATTTGTCTCAATTTTCCCCGAACATTTGCAACACGAATCCGCTGAAGGTCTCGCGTGTCGCTATTCTGCGTGGAGAACAAATCTCTGATGACTCTGATGTCAACTATTTGGCTCACAAAAGTGAAACCTGTCATGCATTCTCAGCTGCGACTTAATTAGTCTTTTTGAAATTAAGATTATGAGATTTTATCGTTTATTGTACTAAAAGGTAAGCTAATCAATGAATTGATGGAGCATGTTATGCTGCAGTTTGGCTATGGTTAACGTATAAAAATTTGTTAGGTATTTTCAGAAGGATTATGATATACGTAACGTTTACAAAGAACTAAAAATAAAATAACAAATTGATTACTTAACCCGAATGGTAAATAAATACTTTGAATATAGATCCACTTTCCTCAAAAGTTTACTTTTTAGAGTTTACAAATAGAATTTTTTAAAATTTTCATTTCACCAAAAGTGAAATGAATAGCCAATTAAATAGGCTTTCATATAAAAATAAAAATTCATTAAAATCGATTAACAAACACTAAAGTTAGCTATACCTCATTTTGACCCAGTTTGGTAGTTCTAGGAGTATTTTTTCTCCGGTAGTTCTTGTGTTAATACTTAAAAGCTCCTGATTTTACTTAGCAGCTTTCTTGCTCATCTATTTTTCTGGAGATTCTTTTTAGAAATCCTTTAGTAATGCACAAGTGACAGGATTTAAATGGAAATTCGAGCATTTTCCACTGAAAGACTGGATAAAATTGCTTTCAATTGTTTGGCTATTGACTGAATTAATGCCGTGTGATAGCACCATTAGCAACTCCCACAAGTCGATCTGTAGTAAGATCGGAAGAGCACACGTCTGAACTCCAGTCACTCTCGAGTATCTCG
>CAKKOB020000746.1:24082-37123 GCA_918844115.2 Phlebotomus perniciosus | reverse complement strand
TTTGAAGGTGTCCGGGAAGAGATTGAAATCTGGATGGTCGCAAAAGGGCGCGGCAAAGAGGTGGCTGAGGGATCTTAAACTGGTCGAATGGGGTTCCAGGAGTCTGTTTCCGGAATACCTGGAGATGGTGCTTCAGTATGGTTTCGCCACAATCTTTGTAGCGGCTTTTCCTTTGGCGCCTTTCTTCGCGCTGATCAATAATGTGCTGGAGATGCGATTGGATGCCAAGAAGTTGCTGACATATCATCGACGTCCGGTATCGCAGAGAGTGAGGGATATTGGGATTTGGTATAGAATCCTGGATTGCATTGGGAAGCTAAGCGTCATCACGAATGGATTCATCATTGCATTTACATCGGATTTCATCCCGAGACTCGTTTATCAGGTCGTTGTATCGGAGGATGGATCCCTAAATGGATATATGAATTACTCCCTGGCTTACTTCGATACGCGCCATCTGCAGGCGGGTAGTGAGCCTCAGATGACGGAATATAACGTATCGATTTGTCGGTATCCGGACTATAGGGAGCCTCCGTGGTCGCCCAAGGCTTATCAGAGAACTTCCATGTATTGGCATATCCTGGCTGCGAGATTGGCTTTTGTGGTGGTGTTTGAGAATATTGTAGCTCTCGTGATGATTCTGGTGCGTTGGTGCATCCCGGATATGCCGTGCGAGCTGAGAGATCAAATTCGGCGCGAGGCATACATAACGAATGAGATCATAATCAAGCAGGAGACAATCCGAGCGAGGAACGAGAAATACTGCGATGTAACGGACAGAGCGAACTTCAGGGATTCAAATCCTTCGGCGAATTTCATCAAAATGGAGCAAATTGAACAACTTATGAGTTCTCATTTATCTGGAGCTCAATTAGACTTGGTCATCCATGGGAAGGATAATCCCGTGACGCCGGGATATGTGAGGTCATCACAGAATAGGGGAGACATCGAACCGGTGTCTCTGTAGAGTCATAATCGATATTACTCAATGCTTTTTAGACAATTTTTTTAGGGGCTCTCCTCTTTTATTTACTCATTTTTGTGATTTTGCGTTGTGAAAAGATGCTTCAAGAGAGACTGAAGTGCTAAACTCGAATATTTTTACCTCAATTTTGTGTTGTTGGCGAGAAAAAGAAAGCAATTCGGCATTTTTGTGTTTTTTTTTTAAAGGTAAAGAATGTGATTTGGGGAATAAAAGAATTCTTCTAGAAATTTTATTGAAGTTTCTGCTAGAATTTGAAATTTGCCCTAATAATATTCGAAGACCTCGCAAAATTACTTTTTCATTAATTAAAGTGTCGAATTGTTCTTCTCATAATTCTCGCAAAGATGTTTATAAAACCTCTAATTACGTTATACAGCTTTAAAGTTCATTGAATCGATCTTCAAGCACATAATTTATTGCTGCCTCAAGTTTTGATTCTCCAAGAATTTTTCTTCACTTCTTTATTGTGAAGAAAATTCTATCCATGATAAAATGAAGACATGTAAAGGACGATAGAATAGGAAAATGTGGTGGAATGTTGTGCCTATGAGAATCTCAGAAAAAGAGAAAATTTGTTATCAAATGTAATTTTCCCTTCCGAATTATCCTCCATTATCTCACCAAATTTCTCTTTTGACACCAATTTTTAGGACATTGGAAAGTATAATAGACGATTTTTTTCTTACTCATTTTATTAGAGATTTGGTGTTGTGTTTGTTGATGAAAATTTACAGCCAAAGAAATTGTGAAAATTTACTTAGAAAGTGTTGTCACTATCATTGATATTTATGTGTATAAATTTTACTAAATATTGTCTATAATAAACTTTTTATTAAATAATCTTTCGATGAACCCAAAAAGAGCGAGTGTTTACTTTAAGGCGTTGTGATAAAAGTGTTGGAAATTTATGGGTGGAAAATTGGCTATGTTTTCCCCATGAAGTGGGTGGGAGCGATGTGTTAATCAAGAATCAACCTCAAGGAGGCAGCGCGTGGATATCCCAGGAGGTGACTGGGGCGGACAGGCCATAAAAAACGGCACCCCCAAACGATTATCGGGCTTTTCCACTTGATCCACTTGTCTGTTTGTCTCCCTATCTTTTTTTTCCGCCGCCACTCGCCCAGATGTGCCGCTGAAGTGGGTGAATTTTGTCACCCTCAATCCACCTGCTCAACGCTCTTCCCCTTATCACTGGAAATCACGATAACACCATTAAAAGTGAGTGCAAAGTGACTTTGCGGTGTGCCTCGACAATTAAAATTTAACGGAAGAATTCAGAATTCTGCTAGAAATTTTTATTGAAGTTTCTACTGGAATTCATCATTTTTTACTATACATTGGACAGATATTGTAAAAAAAAATTTCCCATATCTGCTGCAAATTTGATTTAGTTTTTACGACAAATTTCTGAAAATTTTAATTGAAACTTGATCGATTTTCTCCTAGAATTTGGCAATATTCAAAATGATGCTAGAAATTGAATAGGTTCTTCCGTTTAGCTTCTACGTCAATAACAGACGGATACACGGAAAGTCAGACAGCGTAATTTTATCAAAAAGCTCATAATTGGAATGTGCCTGCAAATTTAATGGATTGCAGTATTGCCCTTACCTTTTAGGTAATTGATAGTGTTTGTCGAGGCAATGATATCGCCTTTAAAGTGGAGTGATGAGTCATGGGAGAGAGATTAATTATGGCAGAGTGAAAACCGTGAAATTCAGAATGCATTGATTTTAATATTTATTTTATTTCACTTTGATATGTTCTATAATAATAATTTTTTTCACCATTTTTAATTATAATCCATTTTTCTCTGTCAAGAAGAAGTAAAATAGGTGAAAATTATCTTGTCTAAGTTTGTTCACCAATGAAATAAGTTAGATTATTATGCTCTTTTATAAATATGCAATTTTTTTACCTTTTGCTGGTAGGAAGTATTTAAATATTAATAGTTTTTTCTTCATCTTTCAGTTTTATTTAGTAACATTTTACATTAATTTTTTTCTTTAATCTTTCACCATCTTTCTCTCCTCTCAAGTCCAACAATTAGGAAAATGTTTTTATTTTGTAGATTTTTATCAGTTTTAAAATTTATATAGATTTTTTCTCTCATCGCTAAAAATATAATGCAAATATATTTACTATAATACTTTTTATTTTACATTGACTTTAAAACGACCTCTATGCCTCACACCATGCATAATTTATTCATTCCGAAACACACAAGAAATCCTGAATTGAATGCTGCTTTCTTGTGTTTTAGTTTAATCAGAGAATAATTAATTAATTGGTTGGGTTTTGTGTGAGGAGTTTCGGTCGAGAAAGGGGGAGAGTCCGCTCGAAGATTGCGCCCAGTGAAGAGAGAGAAGGGGATGTCTTGGGGATTTTTTTTTTGGTGTTGAAGAAGAAGAATTGCTGTTTGCTCTTTCTTACACCATCACCGTCAATTTACTGCTCATTTGAGGGTGAATCTGCAAGGAGAGAGGACAAAGAGTTATTTTCGTCCTTCGCTGCATGTAGCCTTATTTTTCAGTTTGTTCTCCAAGTGAACAGACAGCGGAGAGTTTCAGGACAACAGTTTTTATAGTCAAAGTAAAAAAAAAATTGGTAAAATTTTATAGGACATGTAAAGTTTTATAGGACAAACACTGTGGATTTTGTAGTAAAATTTAGTTCGTAATACTTTTTTAACTAGAAGTCTTGTTTTATATTTCGCTGATATTTACCTAAAAATATCCTGAATTTGCAGAGAAAAGTTGCTATAAAGTAATGCTTACTAACGAAAACGCGCCTTCGATGAAAATCATCATTCATTCAATAATAATAATATGGGAGTGAATGAAATTGAAAACGGAGAATTTTATTTTTATGGAATTTTTTGTGCGGTGGATGCCATAAAACATCGCGCGCGAATTTTATAGGAAAGTTTAATACATTTTATGGCAAATCTGAAAAATCGGCTAAATTTTATAGAAACGGTTTATAATATATCTTTTTAACTTTAAATTTTTAATTTTAAACCTAATTTTAAGCCATTTAAACTCCTAACTGTCCTGGCATATACTAGGTGTCCCATCTTTTTGAGACACCTGCAGATTTTTAACCTCTGTGTCGGCCCAAGAAAGGCTGAAGGGGCTGAGGGAGAAATTTACGTCTGCGGTAGCAATTTAGTTCGACTTTCAGCGTGATTTTGATCGTATGACATATAATGAAATTACAGTGAAACGGCTTCCACCTGCTCTTCTCCCGCCCACGCATCCCCCTTGAGCAGGAAGGAAGAGTGCCTCGCAGTGATTTTACACACACGGAAAAGTTGGTGAGACATTGTAGAGATGGTATCGCCAACAGGACAATTGTACGTGCCAAAGAGGACAATTTATTGTATCTTGTGCAGACGTTCTCATGCACAGAAAACACTCGTGCTCTGGATGGATGTCTCTGGACCTTTTTCTCGAGGGTTCTGAGGGCATTATCCGGAAATTCAGACTTATTCCCATCCAGTGGCGTAGTTAGATGTTCTTGCGCCCGGGGCGAAGATATAATTTTCCGCCCACATATAAGGCAATTTTTAATCGAATTTAATAGAAATTTTAAGTTGATTTACGAGCTTGTCTGAATTGGGCAAATTTTTAGAATTCTCCAACAGTGGCGTAATTAGTTATGTTCGGGAGGGAAAGTGAAAGTCTGCCTACATTTTTTTAAATAAAATAATTTTAGGCGCTTTTTTTAAAAAGCGCTTTTGAAGATCTTTGAATGAAAAATATAGATTTTTAAAACCCGGAGAATGCTGATAAATCTTCTTCCGGATCCTATACCTATATCCAAATAGTGCTACAAGCTGAATACTTTTATAAAGTGGCGCATTTTTTTTTTAGAAAAAGCGCCTGAATGTTTTTTTTTTTTTCAAAAGAACGCTTTGTCGAAGCCTTGAATATTTATTATGAATTGTTGGAACCTGAAGGTTACTTTATAAATAAAATCTACCTACTAAATATGTATTATTATAAAGTTCTGAATTATCAAAGCTCTAATGACGCTTTTGAAAAGCGCCTGAAAAGCGCATGAAAAGCGCTTTTGAAAAGAATTAGAATTTCTTTAGAACTCTATGAAATTTTATAAGTTTAAAAATTACTCTTCGATAACTACGCCATTGTTCTCAACCCTTCTGCCGAAGACAAGCAAATTCTACTTGAGATTTTCAGGAATTTTGCTACGTGAAGTGGAGAAAATGGGAGTTTTATTGATGCGATAATTGCCCAGAACATTCGCATAAATCCACCCACATTCTGTCCTAAGGGACTAATTGATGTCGTACGCGTTGGTCATGGGAAATGAGATTTTCAAGATGTGACTCACCTGACCATTTCTTGCCACGCATCCCCATAAATCCACTCGGAACCCGCTTGATGGGCGCATCCTCGCTCTGAATGAGCTGTGCCGGCTGTAGAGCACCGTCTGCTTGAAGTTCATCCAATTCCGTGATTAATTTATTCAGTGCACTCCCAGCGGGGATTTTCTTGCCTCTGACACCAACAAACTTACCGCGGAATTCGTAGGGGCCCTTCTTGGATTTCATGATTCCGAACAAGTTTCTTCTGTCGGCGGTGACGCGGAACTGCAAGTGATGCAAAGCAAATTATGTATCTCTTATGTTGCTCTTGTTCTTCATTGTTTTGTATATTGTCATCTCAAGCTAGAGAAAATAATTAATTTGGCTTTGCAGAAAGAAAAAAAACATGTTGTTTATGCTTGAATTTGAGAGCTTAGCATAACGACCAGGCGCCCCCATTTCTTATGGAACAGTATTGAGGCTTCTAAGGCTCCTGAGGAAAAATTTATTCAAATTTGCGAAAGCTTTGAATTTTTCTTAAATTTCTGAGCTTTTACGTTGTTTAAGTTTTGTTGAGCTTTTCGAAAGCTTTAGTCAACTTTTGAGCCTTAATTATTTTTTCAAGCTTAAAATTGCGAACTTTGATAATCTTTTTGAAGCTCTTTCCAGCATTTAAACACTTTTATAATTTTCCTAAAATTTTTGCAATACGTTTTGAGCTTTTCTTCTTTACAAAAAAGTCTTTGAAACTTACCCCGGGCAGCTTTTTCCCTCTCATGCCGAAAAATCCCGCTGCTGGAGCTCTCTTCTCGCCACTCTCTGCCATCAGAACATCCGTGACGTCCTTCTTGCCACGCATTCCGTGAAATCCCATCTGAGGTGCTCTCTTCTCCACGTCCTCCTCGAACTCTTCGTCCATCTCTGACCATTTCTTTCCTCGCATTCCCTGGAAGCCCATTGGAGCTCGCTTGTCCATGTCATCTGCGAATTTCTTGCCTCTCATGCCAAAGAATCCATTCGAAGGCGCTCTCTTGTCCCCTTCCCACAGATGTAGGCCATACATTTCACTGAGGCGTGCCAGCAGTTCTCTCTCCTGGTCCAGCTTCGAGTACACCTGCTCGAGTTGCTCCTCCTCGTCCAGGGGCTGCGTGATCTCCTGCTCTACCTGGATGTCTTCCAATGGTGGCCAGACATGCTCGCTCTCCTTCTTGCCGCGCATCCCTAGGAAGCCCGAAGGGGCGCGTTTGTAGGAGTCAAATGAGAACTTCTTCCCGCGCATTCCCATGAAGCCCGATGGGGCGCGCTTCGGGATGTAGCGGAAGGGTAAGTTGAGAAAGAGCTTCTTATCCCGAGATCCCTGTCAAATACAATATTCTTGAGTCTTGAGATCCAGAGGGGATTTTCCCAGTTGATAACTCACCTCCACATCCATCGGTGACTCATTCACTGAGACCACTTCGGAGTCTTTCTTGCCTCTCATGCCCATGAAGCCGACAGGTGCTCGCTTCACCAGCGACAGGATGGGTAATCCCCTGTTGATGAAAAAGAATATTTCTAATGCGTGGGAGAAACAACTATTCGCCTCAATCTTGTCATTTTGCCATTTCAATTTCATGTCTATTATTAGCTCCCCTTTCCCCAGAACTTCCATCATCTCCCGCCAAATGAAGAATACATTACACACCCTGTTAATAATTAATAATTTTAAGGAAGGGAAGTTGATGTTCAACAGGGAAGAACTTATGGCTCCTCCTCATGAAATTCTGTCTCTCATACCATATACTAAGAGCACTTTAAATTACAATTCCAACTACTTTTTCTTTGATCTCTGCAGATTATCTCATTTGATGTTCCGTACAGAAATTTTAATTATTATGTTAAGATGGTTCTTTAAATGCAATTTCAATAATTCAGGATGAAATCAGTCTTTAAGCTTTAGAATAAGAGCATTTTAATTACAGAGGAAGCTAATAAAGCAAAGTTATTGCCTTTTTATCTATTACGTGTTGTAAAGAAATCAAGGTAAATTAGCACACGGCAGTTGGCTTTTTAAGATTAATTTAATCTTACAGTTGAATGCTAATTAATCACATTTTCTAGTATAAAACCATCAGATTTCCTTTCATATTCACCTTTTTTACATTTTTGAGAATAATTAAAAAGAACGTCCAAAAATGTCAGGAGTTTTCGTCAGTTCTCAAAATCCCATCGAATTAGAAGATTTAAGTGCAAACTTAATTCAACAAGGAGTTTTTTAGTACTCAAAAGCTCTTAATTTCAAGAGCTTTTTCTTATAATATTGCCACAAACAATCCCCTCTTACCTAATATAGTCGCTGGCCTCATCGATGGCCACAGGAGGTGTTATGGGCTGCTCATCCTCCGCCTCTTTCCCTGATGACGATGGCGAGGCGAAGACGTAGGAGGTGGATGTGGGTGGGAGATCCGTTACGCTTCTTTTGCCACGGACTCCCTGGAAGCCGATGGGATTCCGTCTGTGATGGACTTCCTCAGCGTTCGTTGGCACAACTAGGAAGAGCGGTGAACAGATCACGAGGACCAGAGCACTCGTCACGAGGGTGCCCATTTGTTGAATCTATAAGAGGAATTTCGAATTAATTAAAATTGAACAGGATAAAAATCGAAATATTTGCAAATATTTGCTTAGGATTAAAATCAACATGAGAGATTCTCCACGCGACAGCGTTGATCAGTTGATTGTGACATTGGCCATTTATGCAAATATCAGAAAATAACAATAAACATTTCCCACCCACTCTTTAACATCCACCCGCCTTCCGTTCCGATTGCTTCTCCCAAGAGATGAAATATTTCCAGCTGCTCTGCTTTTGTGCAAATATCCAAAGTTGCCTCACATGAATTGGATAAATTCTTGAGCGATATATTTACTCATGAGGGGAGATTCTCTTCTGGCCAGAAGCACCGGATGTATAAACTCTCCCTCTTTTTTAGCAACTTTAATTTCTGCACGGCAGAAATGGCACAAACTTTCGACTTGCCACTCAAGACAAAAGCCCTGTATCAGTCGCTGAAATCAAATATTGTTTGTACTATATAAGATTACCAGCGAATTTCCATACACTACGTGAGATGATTGCCGAAACAATCCCTGCCATCTTGAGATATTCATCATGAGACATTGAGACACGGTTTAGGGGTGAATATCTCGAGAACTCTTTTCCCAACATCTTGCCAAACATTTCCTCGCCAAATATTTATCAGTGCGAGGGGCTGATCGTGAACTCTGTTCGCCCAAATGAACTCCATGAGCGGTAAGGTCAGCTGGAGAGGGCGGGGGAGAAAGGTCAAGAATCTCAGAAATTCAATGCAAATCAAACTATTGAGGAATTTTTATACAGTCTTCTGGGAAAACCTTTTAAATATTAACATGGAATTTAGATGCAATATTTTGTATAGCAAATATATTGTTTTGCAATATTTTGAATATTTTTGAGAAATAAGACTGTTGGTTGAGCCGTAAGAGAGTGACTTGGATATATTATATTATAATATATAAAGTCTTAAATTTGAATTGATTTTTTTCATTTTTCATTTTATGAGAAGTGAAAAAGCAGAAAAACCAAGGGGGAGTTATTGTGGCCAGAAAGGGTGTACACGAAGAGTGGAAATGTTTAAGAATTTTTATAGACAATTTTTGAAGTTCTTGGAGAATTTCTTTTTAAACTTGAATACCTACTGGATGAAGATAAGTCATTTATTAGGCATCGGGAGCTTTTGAAGCTTCTGTAAAACTTAAGAAGTTTCTGATATTTTAAAAATGTATAAAAAGCTTTAAAAATAACCTCAAAAACCCGAGTAAAACTTGATAAATTTCCAAGCCTATTTATAGAGAAGATTAAGAGAATTTAAAACTTTTTAAAAATGTTGAGTAATTAATTATTAAGTTTTTAAAAAAACCCTATAGGAGTTTTAGCACAAACTTATAAGACTTTGAAAGTTTAAAAGAGCTTTAAAAATTGTAAAGCTTAAGCTATTTTCTAAAGCTCTTTTATTGGGGAAATTGTTGAGCAATCATTATTAATTCTTTGATTCAAAGTTTGAAGAGCTTTCACAGCTTTCGCATATACGCAATATCCGAAATATAAAAGTTTGGAAAGTCTTGTACACCATTTTGATCAAAATTTCTTCCCCTTGATGAAAGCAGATTATTTCATCCACTTTCACGCCTTTTTCACGCTTAAATCCTTTTTTGCTTGGACACCTCGGACAAAAAAGTTTTCCCCACGTTTTCCGATTTCATTGAGAAAAATCATAAAATTGAGGGGAGAATTTATGGTGTGTTTGAGCGACTGTAAAATGATTTTTTCCCGCCACTCTTGCCTCCCTCTTTGGGAAAAACAATAATCATATTTCGTGAAGTGTGGAATAACTTTACATTATTCAGGGTAAATCTCACTGATGAGACCATCAGGCGGAGCATAAAAAAGATGTTGCTGAATATTTTCCTCCAACACTTTCTCGAGTGCATGAAAAAAATGTATTCCAATGTATGCAAAAATCCCTTCCGGGCGTCACTATTGAGTGAATTTTTCAAAAGAGCCACTGATTGAAGTGTCGCAGTTTTCCGCCCAGATGCGTTCAATTTCACCCGAAGAGTATCGGAATTGACGCAGAATACAATTAAAAAGAAAACTCAAATGCGAGGCAAGGATCAGTGAATTGATCTATGTTGAGAGTATTTGCATGTATACACGTGTACAAAGAGGCTATGAGAAGAATATAAGGCAAAAAGGTGGAAATTCATGGTACTCCAGAAAGCTCTCGTGAGCTTTTCCAACAGAAAAAATCACTTTAGATGAGAAATTCTTGTATTGATTGGAAGCGAAGAAGTAATTTTATTTCTACACCACGTTTGAAATTCTTATTTTCTTGGTGAGTCGACAAAGCAAAAGTGTAGTATAAAATAAGAAAGAAAGAAGTGAAATTATGTTTAAATATGCTTCTTTCTTTTTTTAATAAAAATCTTGATATAAATTGCATTTTTGCATCTTTTATTCTAACAATTGTAATATAGAGAGCATAGAGAATGACGATTGGGCTATTTTTATTGTCCGCGCTGCTGTTAATAAATATTTCAAAAGCAGCAAACATAAGCGTTAGTGATTGCTTCTCTGCAAAACTATAACCTGGTGAAAGTTTAATACCCAGTGAATGAAACGTTTACAATCGCGCGTGATTTTTATTGATTGAAATGAAAAGCTCTCCTATTTCCATGAGAAAACATTGCAAAGTTAGAAAAAACTCTATCAGAATAATTGAATATCAATCAATTGAAAAGGTAAAAAGGAAATTTTCTATGTGAAAACTCTCCGCGTCAGCGATTAAAAGCTCCCAGCATTTCCATCAGAGACAATTTGTGTCATTGAATACTTTTCTAGCGCTTTTTACTGCATAAAATCATCTCACTTGTTGCACAGAATGAATGAGTTTTCCACTTTGACTCTTCAGCGGCAATATTTAGTGGCCTCTCCAGTTTGGTAACACAGAAATTCAATTTATTAACCATTTTCCCGGTGATTTTTGCACTCAGCAATTTTCCAACAGAATGAAGGGCTATTCAGTGGAGAAAAGCTTGATGAAGAAATTTATCGTTTCATCCCATTGATGAGCTTTTTTCTTCTCCTATATTTAGAGAGTAAGCTTTCGAAATCACCTTCTCGCCCATGAACTAGTTACACTAATTTGAAATTATTAAACACTTGGGGAACGTATTTTTTCAGCACAATAATTTTCCATCCCCGCCCCCTCCGCTAAGCAATATAGAAGCACCTCTGTGGATATTTATGTATAAAAAATCTCTTCCCCAACTCAAGCGAAGAGTGTATAAAAAAATGAAACTAAATATATTGTCTTGTCGTGTGGCTTTTAAGCTCTCTCAACAATGGTTGGGGTGAGAAAAAAATCAAACTTTACGATATACAATCTGCTTGTAAATTTCATTTTTACCCTCGCGAACACACATCAACCCAGTTGGAGCATCACGCAAATTAAATAAGCAAACTTTCTTGTCGCACTCACATCATCTCTCCCCCTGTTCCCCCTTAACCACCTGATCTCTGCATTCTTCGGCACTTTCTGCACTTTGTGGCAGAAGCTTTCTTGCATGGGCGACACGAGAAAAAGATCAAGCAGTTCGATATGAAGGAATCACAGGGTTGAAATCATGAAAAATGAAATATAGCTAATTGGATGAGTTTTGCTATCTCTCATCTTGCCGCACTCTGTCTATGTTCTCCACAGGGAGGCACGTATATGAGATAAAAATTGCCTAATATATTTCCTGTAGCTTCTTTATATGTGCTTTGCGAAGGTTTTTCGCGAATTTTTCATTCATTGGTAGGGAAAATTCAACTGAAATGAAAATTCTCATACAAAAATTATACAGAAATTATTTATTTATTTTTTATTTTAATTTAATTCCCCTGGACACGAATTAAATTTAAAATAAAAAATAAATAATTTCTGAGCTTTCGATAAGCTTCAAAGAGCTTTTATTTCATTTCGAGTAAATGACTGAACGAAAATGTCTTTTTATTTTTGGTAACACAAACACTTTGGGACAACTTTTTCAATAAATTCTTTTTACAGCTTTTGCAACTTAAGCTTTATTTTAAAGAAATTAAAAAAAAAACAATATCATAAAAAATACGCTTTTAGAATTCAATTGAATACCTCAAAATAAATCAATAAAGAACAATATACATTTCTTTAGAACTTTTTTTTCAAATATCATCCTCATTTACAGAATCGACAGAATCTAAATCTGCCTTCGGCGGTTATTTCTTTTTCCAATTAAATTGAAATTAATTTTTCTTATCACTCTGGCTGCTCCACTTTTCAGCCTAATTACTGCGTGACAGAGGGATGTCAAGAAGAGCCGAAGAATCAGGTGCAAGTGGTCGTGAGGAGAAAAGTTTTCTGATTTTCTTGATGGTTTGCCAAACGGGAATAGAAACTCCCGAGTGGGTGTTTCTGGCCATCCCACCGGAGACACATTTCTCACTTTGCCGCCTCGTGGAAATTTGGCTTTTCCTTTGATACCCCCAGAAATTTAGCTCAATTCTTTCTACTCCACAATATGTTAATGGCACCATTTATGAATATTAGATGAAGTCTTGTTTCTTCGGTTTCTTGGGTTACAACCTCTCCGCGCCCTGAAATTTGCATTAAATTGCCATTCAGTTCGTCACATGTGGAAACTTCCTCTTGGTGGATTATTAAGACTTTACACCTCCTGTGAAAGTGAAAACTAATGCGACAAATTAGTCAGTATGTAATACGAAGCACCCACGAGTTCAACGAGGACGTGAAGATTATCAGGAGCGCAGTATATGAAATTGATTCCCCGGAAAGTGTCGCAAATGATAAAGGCTTCTGAGAAGACAACTTATGTATCCATACGGCATATTTTAGGCTGTCATGCATTTATATTGCTATGTCTAATGTTGATAGTTTCTGCATATTTTACCAGAGTTGGAGGTAAGGTCATTAGCTGAATTTTGTTCATATTCTATTCACAAATTATTTGCAAATTGCTCTTTCGCGGTGTTATAAATATCTGATTACTATGCAGGTAGGTATAAAATTTACTCCAAATAACGACATACTTTTGAAGTTTATGACTCATTTTAGAAGTGCAGAAGAAAATCCATAAAGAATTTCAGTAGGAAGTTGTGAGGAAAGCT
>CAKKOB020000746.1:9995-23982 GCA_918844115.2 Phlebotomus perniciosus | reverse complement strand
TTTATGTGCCTGTGTAAGTAGTTTTTATGAAAAGTGATTTTAAACATGAAAAATTGTATGAAATATTACGCATCAGAATTACAGTTTTGTGTCTATTTTTGATTTTTGCTTCCTAAAACTAGGAAAAAAGGAAAAGCTCCCTCCTTATTGCAGGAAATGAGAGGCTTATGACTAACTATTAAAATAAATTGTCATAGTCCAAATTCATAAAGTGATAATAGGTAAAAAATGCAATGTTCCATGTCGTGGGGTGTTCCATCTATCAAGGCCTTCCCCTATAGCTCAGAAATTTTTTTTAAAAATTCCTCAAAACTATCGCCCATGAGCTTCACCGATATGTTAGCCTAAAAAAAAGTATTAATTGAGCCCCGAATGTGAATAGATTTTCACTGGTAGAAAGATTTCCAAGAGTTGATAAACTGTTCAAAATTGCACCCACTCTCGGGCAAATTTGGGGCACTTTCAGACACGCATTTAAGACATGTTGTTTTGCTTATACAGGATCAAATGTTTGTCAATTGATGGTGAAGATTCAAAATCATATTAAAAATATTCAAACAGATAATACAAATTTATACAGTCTATTATAATATCTATCAAATCAAACTACGATTATAACGAAATAACCTCTCAAATTTCTCTCAGTGTAATGCTATTTGAATATCTAACAAATAATATTAATTTTACATCCCAAAAACATCCCTATTATTCCAATGAGGTGTGTATAATAAGAGCACTAACCACGCATCTATAATTAAATTCCAATTAAAGGCCTTTACCGGAAATTAGCCCACGCGATTTTCATTAAATTTAATATAAGAATCTACACTTTCATGTCTCATCCATTCATCAAAATCCCAGATGGATTTCCCACCGCCATCCATCAAGATTTTCAGCTGCTGTATAAATAAATAAAATCAATTGTGAAAGCCTCCGTTCGGGGAGTTGAAATGCATCGGCATAAATATCAATAAGTGATAAAGTTATATGATTCATTTTCAACCGTGTTTCACTATGTTGCGAAAAGTCCTCCAGGAAATGGAAAGTTTAGCATATATATCAAAACATATGTATGCAAATTATATAATATTCATTTACATAGTTTTTCCTCTATTCTCGCAAGCTAAAAAAATGTTCTCTTAATGTTCATCAACTATATTGCCTTTCGTTGAACAAACACGCATCACTTACTTTCCGGGTGGGTTGGGGAGAGTTAGGATTCACCCGGCGGCTCCATCTCACAAGTCGCAACAAATTAAGATTGTTTATGTTGTACATTTGAGCAGGGCGAAGCTCTATTAGTAAACAGAGTTGACAAATAAATATGTCTATTGCTGAAGGAGGCAGAAAATCCATTCAATATGCTTAATATTGCCATTCAAAGTCGCCTCACGACGGATACTTCTGCCACAATCCAATGCAAGTAATCGCAGAAATGTGAATAATATACATATCAATTTCCCGCCCATTTAAGAGATGCGACTTCCGGCGTGAAAAGTAGGTCAAACTTCCATCCTATTTCAATATAGATTTTTCGAGAGGCTTTTTTTCGCAAATATCCGTTACTAAAATGGTTCTAAACAGCTTATTAAACCAATGAGGTTTTCCCTCGAGTATCCCTGCGATTTCAACAAGTGTCGAGACATATTATTGTTATGTGAGCTTTTGAAGGACGTTATGTCCCCAGAGAAGAAGTAAGCAAGAGTGGATCACTTAACAGAGATGTACGAATAAATCTACGAGCTTCCGCAATTTTAAAAGCTTTTGTAACAATTTTGAAGCTTATAAATTTTTATGTGCTTTTAGATAAATTTCAGTGATTCAAAGGATTTTCTAAAAACAAATTAATAAAAGAAACAAATAATGATACTCCGTTTCACATTCAGTGAATTACCCTTGGAAATGAGGGGAGGAATCTTCCAATTGAATGATTATGAAAACAATTCCACTTCCTATTTGGCCCTTCCAAAACTTCCGGCTAATAACCAACACAACATAATACGCTTATTTTGACTCTTGTTTTTTGCTATCTTTTTAACAAA
The DNA here is from genome assembly GCA_918844115.2 of Phlebotomus perniciosus. Taxonomy (NCBI): domain Eukaryota; kingdom Metazoa; phylum Arthropoda; class Insecta; order Diptera; family Psychodidae; genus Phlebotomus; species Phlebotomus perniciosus. Next base: position 21,940 of record CAKKOB020000746.1, on the reverse strand, counting down.
TTCTCTCCCTCTCCCACGGATTTCAGAGACTATAACAATGCTTCATACCACAAGCATGTAATCCGGCGGAATTACACTCTGTGGAGCTTTTTCTGGCCATTGCTGTTTATTTTAATTTCACGTTGTTTCACCTGGCGAGGTGAATTTCAATTATCCCACGCGTGGCCCTTCACGGATGAGACACTGCGTGATAAAATGCCCCATCAATGTGATGAATGCAGAAAATTGTTGCAAAATGAGCCTCTCAGGGGATGAATTCTCAGTTGTGCGATTGAAAGATGTGAACAAATAAATTCTCGTCATTAGCCGTACCTTTTCTGTATGTAGGTATATGTTTGTCGCCTGAACATCCCCAAGACTCATTTCGTCATGCATGGAAAAATAAAACCTTCCCTGTATCTTACTTGATAGTCTTGTGGCAGATCCATTGCTCGAATTATTGGTTAACATGGGGAAAGGCAAAAGAGAGAGAGAGAAATTAAGCCTATAGACAAAAGGGAAAGGCTTTTTTCCTGGCCACCGGTGGTCGGTGAAAGAGAAATATATCCTCACATTGCGAGGCATGTTATTAGAATTTTTTCCCGTAGCACTTTTAATTATTCTGTGTGTTATTCCAACCCACCAACTGGGCGAGAAGTCCCCTTTGCATGGTCACATCATTATTCCTCTTTTTTTCCAACCATTTACCCGGCGCCTCCACGGTACAGGGTGGGCCAATGCACGTGGCAAGAGTGATTCTTGAGTAACTTTGAACAACCCACGCTGTGAGTTGGACCATTAATAGGGAGGCACCAGTGATATTTGATAATTTTTCATCCACTCTTGTATACCGGGAGAATGAAGTGGCGAAAATTCATTTCATACGAGCACCATTGAATGAATTATTCCCAAAAACATTTCCTGTTTAGCTTCACAACGGTGAGATGATGAGAATGTCAGCTCAGTGGTGTCCGTAATTAAGACACATAATTACTAGATAAATATACCAAACCATGTGGACATCACCCTTGACATCACCCGAGAAACATTTTCAAGTAATACTTGCGTAACTCTTATATTAATCTCTTATAGTAAAAACAAAAAATAATAACTTGTAAAATATCATGTAATGGATAATAATTTCTTTGTTACAACAACGTCAAATTTACGTAACCATAAGGTAACTTTATTGATTACAATTAAACTACCAAGGTAACCTTGTGGTTCTTGGGCAGTCAGGGTTCTGGACTGTCTCACCGCGATGTCATGCATTGGCCCCGAAACACTTATTGTTCATTCCATGTTTATCAATGAGCCCACATTGGATCTGCATCACAAAGGAAGAGAATCCAAGTTGATTTTTTCCCGCAACAACACCCACGAAAGACAAATAGAGGGCGGACGCGGATTGTTATCTAAAATTGATGGCAGGCACTTTCAGCATTATATCCTAATCATTCAAGTTTTCATATTCATCACAATTAATTTCATTACAATAGTTGGATGGTTAATATGCCTTTGAAGGCACTCAAGTCAACACCTGAGGGCGAAGAAAGAAGCCAATCCGAGGAGGAACTATGTGAAGGAGTTGGTGAATATTTATGGAATACTGAGGAGCTCTCAATTTACCACTGTAATTGCCTTAATTTGCACCTCACTCAATGCGAATAGAATTGTTATGAATTGTTAAGCACCTTAGGTTAAGTTCCACGATGTTGAACTGCTCTTCTGCAGTAAGTTTATTAAGAAATTTCTCAAGAAACACAGATACCTACATATAAAAGGTAAATATATACATAAAAGGTCCGGATCAAAAAGGCCATAAGTTTTATTCAGCCTAGTCTGAATAAAGAGACACTTAATTAATTAATTCTCTTGAGTTTGTCATTTACAAATTTCTAAATTATAAAATTTGATTCATATGAAATAATTCCAATAATTTAGTAATTAATTTTGGCAAATTCTGCATATAGGGAGGAAATCGAAAATATGAATGAATTTTCCTAAAAGAAATTCAAAAGAAATTCACCATATAAAAAAATTCATAAAAAGAAATCAGGAATTTTCTCAAGGGAAATTCTCAGTTTTTTCCTATTTTTCCTCTTTTCGAAAACGATCAGAAACCAGCAGGAATCCTAAGGAAATCCTCTTTATTACAAGAGAATATTCCGCTGCTTCCATCAGAAATTTCTTTATTGTACACTAGGTAATTGATTAAATTATAATCGAAAGGAAATTTTCTAAGGATGTCAAAAGGAATTCCTATATGGAACTCTGCGAACATTTTCTAACAATAAAAATGTTCCCATTTCATCCCATTTCATCCAACATGGGAATGGAAGAATTCTCCCTATATATGGCAATCCTCCACTTGGTTCTCAATTAATTTCACGGTTATGTGATTCATTTATGGAATATCTGCTAATGATTTTTCGTGAAAATCTTATTAGGAGAGCACATAAAAGAAGATAAGTTCACCTGTGGAAAAACATTTTTTGGCCTAAAGTAGTTACAATTTAAACTAAGTAGATTTCCCCAGAAAGTTATTTTTGAATATTGTAATTTAACTATTAGGACGTTTTCAATTGGAAAATCAGGGGTTGAAAATTAGGTCCTTCATTAACCTTTTATGGGACGCACACACTATAAAATTCACAGAATTATTAAACTATTTTATAGATCTTCAAAAAGTCTCAAACAAAGTGTTTAAATCATCAAAGAGTTAAAAAAATTTGAAGTTTTTAAAAAAAATTTAAATTTTAAAAATATCAGTATTTCTGTAGAATATCTACGGATTTTTAAGCTTTTAATTTTATTCAAAAAGCTTTAAAGTTTAATGTATCATAACCTCACCCAAAAGCTGTTCAAATTTTTCAAATATTCATAAATTTGTTGAACCTTAAAAAAGTTCTAAAAGTTTCTAATCCAAATTTATTCTGAGAGTAATTTGGATCAGAAACTTTAAAATTTGTCAATGCACTTTTATTCGCAAATACTCTCGAACACTTCTATTAAAAAGTACATCACCTCTGGCCCCAATGTCTCCCCCTTGGGTGGCAGTTTAAACCTTTAGTAAGACCTCGAGTTCCCATCGACACTGTTAAGTGATTCTTGATGGATTGCAAATGAGTGATTTCCCAATTATCAGCCTGACTAATTCTCGGACACTATACATATACTGAGATAATTTTACGAGAGGAAATTCATGAAATTGATGCAAGATGAGAAGTTAGCTTATGCAAGTCAAACATTTCCTACTGAATACCTTCCATCAGGACCTCCAGATTTTGCCGTAAAACACTCAACCGTGTGTGTTATGCTTGAAATTACCATAACTGATGAATTTTTCATCAAATTGACATACCAAGTGTGTTCTCAGACTGTGTAGGTACCTGTTTGCCACCTCCTGTGTCTCTCCTTGAGTATGTTCAATAAATCAGGCAACATGTATTTCCATGCATGAACCATATATTCCCCCCAAAGCCTAAAAACTACAAAGAAGAAGATGTGAAAATTACTTCTTTCTGTCTTTCAACACGCTCCACGTGAGAGTATCTCGAGTGAAAATGTGAAGGAAAGTGGAAAAACTGAAGGGTTTTCTAACTACATTTTCCCCCTAAATGTATATTTGCTTTCAAATAATTTTCCCTACTATATATGTAATTGGGATAATTTCGCCGGACAAATGACTCAATTTCTCAATTGCTGACCTCAAAAACCAAATGAGAGTATTTCCTCTGACAAATCACCCAATCCCTCCCTGGAGAAGAGGCGGACAATGAATGAAAATTCCCTTAATTGTGAGCCTGAGGTTTCCACATCGTGGATCATCCAATATCCAATCGACCACAAAACGTCCCCCTCAAACTTCGGACCCCATTGATTATTACCAAGATCCTCCGCAGAGTGGATTTAACAGCTGAAGGGATGAATTGGGTGGCTCATGGGATAAAATTGGTGCTAAGATTCGGGGTGGAGAATCTTCTTCTGCTATTTATAATAAAAACAATAAAATCGATTCGGCAAGAGCTAAAATTTGTCGCACTTTGGCCTCTTTACAGTTCACTGATCATTTCCACCCCCTATAACTCTTTCCCACGGCTCGTCATATGCTACTCCATTGCCAGAGAATGTTTAGGAATATTCAGAATATTTAAGGAATTCTCATAAAAAATTATGCAATTCGTGCTAATGGGGAGAAATAATTTTTTTGCGAGTTATCTTAATTCAAACTTTAGCTCAACTGCCAAGAAATATGTCAGAATTTGAATGAGAAAGTCATCCTAATCATTAAATCTTGATACGTTTAGCGACTTTGAAACTTGGAAAATATTTTATTCATCAAAATTAGCTCTTCAAGATCTGCCTGATTTCATATGAAGACTTCCTACAGTTTTTTTTAAAGATTTTTTTTATACTTGGTATGAAAGTGCATAATATCTTGTGAAAAATATAAGTTTTCCCACCATAAAACTTCTGGGGTGCTTGAGGAATAATAAAGCGGAAGAATTTATTTCATGTTGTGAAAGTTTTATGTGTTTCGTCGTTTGAGTAAATTTTAAATGTCTTGAAAAATCATTGACGATTGCAATTCATTCACTATCAAATCTTGCAAAAGAATGATGTTAAACTCTTTCAATTTTAAGAATCATGAGGAAATAAGTTTACTAATCTTATTAGTAAATTCAGACAAGATTTCAAAGAATTTCAAGAAATATCTGCAAATGATTTTTTTAAATTAATTTTCTACTTTTCTTTGCCTTTCTGCTTTTAAATTCAAATATCTTCCTCAGCTGTTGTGCGCTATTCAAACGAGATAATTATGATATGTTTGAAAGTCTTTTGACATGAACTTCTATAGATTAATCTTACTTATTTTTTCAGGTAACTTCTCATATTAGGAAACTTAATTGTTTTTCGCTGAGTTTACAGAGAAATGATATGACGTGAGCTTAAGTTTTAGAATAATGTCTTCAAAATAAGAAGGAAAATAATCCTCTTATCTTACGGTTGAAAATTATTTTTGCATGAGTTTTGTATGTTTTATTTGGTATGTATAAAAATAGTTAATTTCACAAAACAATTATCAAAAAAAAATTCAAAAATACCAGATTTTTTTCAAATTCCCTTATGGAAATCGCATGGGATTTTAACGGAAATGTTACATAAATATTTCCCGCGAAAGAGTAATTTATGAATATTTTATAGAATATTCTAAAAATAATTCTGATAAAATTAGAATCATTTTATAAATATAATACACAAATGGCCGATATTTTCACTAAATTTTAACACAATTATATGAATTAGTGACTCCTTCAACAATTAATATAAAATAAATACAATGTGATTTGAATAATTCATTTCAAAGTTTGATTGAATGTAGCAATTCAAGAACTTTTTATTAAAAGTTTCCATATCAAATTTTCAAATTTCATTAATTGAAATTCATCAAATGTGATGAATTGTCGTCAAATGTGTTACACTTTTATGCTAATTTGTGATCGAGAGCAAACAGTCGTGTTTACTTCTTCCGTCGGTTTGACTCCTCCATCAAGACGCTTTATTGGTAAATAAACAATTTCTCAAGTAAAACTGCTGACGGCGTCAATTGAAATCAAATCAATTTTTGCATCTCAACTTTAAGTGCGCCTTCGGTGCACCTTAATAACTTATTACCAGCAAATCCAATTGAATTTCCAATTGATTCAATTTTCCCGATGCACTCACCGTTCTTTTGAAGCCTCTGAAGGGAAGAAAAAACCGCCGCTGGTGCTGAAGAAACTTTCTCTTGTCGCTAATTTAACGCCCTCAAACACGTGTTTGCTCAATTATTTATTGTGATAATATAGAACTTTTCTCACTTTTGCTTTTTTTGCCACTCACGTTTAAATATGAAGGAGTCTCTCTTGTGTGGGTTGTTCAATAATTTCGATGGTTAACGTGTTTTTTTCTTCTTGTGTTCCTTGTGTGATTTTCACTCACAAAGTTTTTCAAATGGGGCCTTTTTTGTTCAAAAAATTGACACGCAAAACACTCCAACAAAGCACAGAACGAGCTAGAGAAGAGACTTGAGTGCTGATGAGGCGATCCCGGGGGACAGATTCACATTTCTTCTTATGCACTTTTTAAACTGGACTCACCTCTTCATGAGACACCGAAGAAGTAACGCGGACAGAGTGGGTTTGATGAGTGCGGAGCCAACGGTGGTTGGTTTTATTATATAGGACAATCCATGCGCAGAAGAGATAAATGGAGCGCACTTTCCCCAACGCACACAATTGAAATGTCTGTTGGAGCTGATATCTCGCCTCTTTTTGGCGGCAATGTCGTCAATGGAACTTCCGTTTTTCACTCCACTCGTCTTTCACCGCTTATTATGGGAAAATATCTGTGAATGAAGTCTCTTCTCAAGGCGCTTCCCCTATTTTTGTGTCCAATCAACTTCTTCTTTGCAGAAATATCTCGCTAACTAAAAGAGTCTTTTAATAGATCACCACATACGAAAATCAACCCTTTTTTTCTTGCCCTTCTACGGGGACAACCTCATCAGTGATAATGATGACGTCAACACACGCCTCCACATCTTCAACGATCAATTTTCGTGGTTGATTTTATAGCAGCAACAATATTGTTAAAAGAATATTTTGTGAAACTTCATATTAGTCACCCCTAATAAATGGGTGAGTTTGAGATGATTCATTTTCAGTGAATTAAGCAAATTTTCGAGATAGCATTAGAAGAGAATTCCAGTGGCCTATGGTCAGAATTGAATCAATAAATATGGAAATGAACATCAAATTCAACAAACTAGAAATAATTCATGAATTGCTTTTGGCAATCCAATAAGATCTTCAATCAAGTTTGAGATGCCTAATTCGGTGATAAGGTTTCCTAGAGGACAGAGAATCTCAAACATAGTGGAAATTTCCTAAATCAATGGGAAATGTTTGCTAGTTTAGCCATTAAAGTCAAAAGAAACGTTCATTATTTTTAATGGAGGCGCCGGGTGGATACTTTATTTTTTATTGTGGACAATGGAATATCAAGGGCAAAACTATATGTTTTTAAAGATATTGTTTAAGATATTTAAGATATTTGCTAAGCGGCCATAAGTAGTAAAACCTTTCTAGAGAGAACCCACTTATGGACATCTTCAAAATCTAATGATTTTGCTCGATTCTCCATCTCAAGAGGTGAAGAATCTAAAAACATCAAAAGATATTACTTTCAATTTTCAGATAGAGCTTTCAACAGAACTACTGCCATGTGTTAGCGCTTTAAAACGAGGATTCCCGCAAAATTTCCAGAAATCTTATCAACAGGTTAACGATAATTTTCTCATCATTCAATTCCAGGTCAACTTGTTGCATTCAAACACAGAAAGTCCGTCAAAACCACTTAATAAGTTTCATACAGGTGAAAACTATTTACATTTACGACATTTACCTACGGTAAAAATTAATTTAAAACGCCACAAAAGGCTTTTAAGAGTGTCAAGTGGAGACGCCGGGTGGTTTATCATTTTTACAGACATCCTCCAATTAAGCAACTCTCTGTGCTGGAAATAATCCAAAATTAGGTCTAGCAAACAAATATTCCCCCAACAATAGAACAACATTGTAAAATCCTCTTAAATTAATTTTCCCGCAATAAAAATCAGGAACTGTTATGAACATTTTTCATCGCAACTAGGTATTTCGCAAGTTTTTGCAAATTGTCGTGATTTTATTCTAGAAAAGCAAAGAATATATAGAGTAAAGTTTAGTCATGGGAGGTTGCGATGACTATCACACGAGTCTGTTATCAATGCATGGAGCGCAATCTCTTATCACAGTCACACGTATTGCGTCGCATTGGGGCGAAAATGAAGAGAATTACAATAAATTAATGACACAATTATCATCCACAAAGGCTGTGACATGAAATGTGAATTAACTTACCATATGGCTGAGGTGGTTTGAGAGTGTAAAAAAGATACTATTTTAATAGATTTGCCGTGTTCTCTGCCCTCCATTCGGTCGATTTGAGTGCCTTTTGCCTGCCAGTGGAGGCGCCTGGTGCCCGACAATTGACGGGTTTCCTTTAAAGCTCTCTCAACCCCGGAACTTTTAATTTCACTCTCTCTTTCTCTTCCTCTCGGCCAATTTGGTGGGCATATATTGAGAATGTTATCTTGGCGAAATCAGAGATTTATCTTGTTGAATAGGGAGGGTAAAAGAAAGTCCGGCAAAAGTACTGGAACTGACACAAATCGTGAATTCCAATTAAATAGCGGAGCAAATACGTGAACTCCATGCCGAAATACCAATTCAATTGTGTCCTCAAATGTTATATTTATTTTATTTATTGTGCCTCATTTTCGGTCATATTAGCTGGCACACACAAGATAATTTCATTGAGATATAAAGAGGGAGAATGTGAAAGAAAAAGAAATTGTTTGTCATATCTTTTGAGATTCTTTGTATTTTCAATTTCAGATTAAGATAATCAAAAGATATCTGTGAGCTTTTTCTCTTCGAAAATCAAAGGTTATTTCGAAAATATATTCGATTATCGTGATTTCGAAGTTTATAGAAATGTTATTTAAATAGCAGAGAACGTTAGAGTAACTTTTATTTATATAATTGAATTAAGAACAGTGATAAAGCATTTATGAATTGGAACAAGGAGGAGTGTGAATAGAAGTTTAGGAGCTTTAGGAAATTTCTTGGGAGCTTTTCAGACAATTTTGAGCAATCGCCAAATTTTTGATTAAAAATTTTGAAGCGCTTTTAAAGAATTTCCGCAAACTTTCTGAGAAAAAAAAACCATAATATTTCCCCCTATAAATGAAATATCGAGAGAAATTTTCCCATATTCCACACTGTTTAAATATGCTTTTGTTCCAAAACACAATCAAAAAGGTCAAAAAGTAAAGGAACAATTCTCTAAAAGAGAATTTTGTATCAAAAAGCTTAATATTTAGTCATTCAAAATGTAAACAATTCATCAAATCAAGTGGGAGGTTTTAATCTGAAATATTATTAAGAATCCCTAAAAATAACATCCAAGAGATCCCGCAGATAATCTCTGACGGTGAACTATTTCCCCTTCCTGTCTCCGTCCCATGGAAAAGCACATTCACAGGAAAGTTGTAATTGAATTGTTAGGAGTTTTTCTCGCCCCCAAATAAGCAATTGTGTGCCACAAGTGTACTTCCACCAATTGAATTTCTCATTATTTATTCATAGGGTAATAATTAGACAACGCGTACAAACCGTCAAAATAGCCATTACATTCCTAGTGGCCTAAGTACAAATCAATTAACCCTATATTGCGTCAAAATTACATTATTTTCGCACGGAAGCTTTGGCAAATTTTGACCAGATTGGCTCTTGCTCCACCCGCCAATAATTTCCATATCAATTTACCCTGCAGAGATTCTGCCCACGAGCAACAATTGATCAATGAAATTGCGTGTGGATTTTAATATGCAAGAAATTTGAACACCCAAATAATCTATAGTTTTGCATAAAGATGGAATTCGTGGAATTCCTAATGTTGAAAATAAACCATTTCGATTGGTTTAATTTCGATTGATTTGAATTGAGTCTCTCTCTCTCTCTGTTGTTTATGCATTGCATAAGTGCATCTTGTTCACTCATTGAAATCGAAATTGCTGTTCGAAATTTCGTTAGGATATAAATTTTGATTGGGTAATTTTCGATAAACTTGCAGATTTCATATGACAACCGGTTGACTCTTGAAATCAATTTTCAAGCTTTTCTCGGGAAAATTATTGGACTTTTCACATTTTTTGCTCTTGAACATGTTTTTCAACTTCATGGGAAGTTTTATTAAAGCAAAAAATTGAATTTTCAACTGTTTTATAGGCAGAAATTATGCGTTTTTATTTGACAAATCACGATCGAATTCTTTTGGTGGTAAATCCAAATTTGGGTCCGAATTAGTCAGTCTAAATGGTTTATCTTATTAACATAAATTAATAAACAAAATGTTCTGCTAAACCTCAAACAAGAATTAACTTTCAATAAAGTGTACACCACTTTTACCCTAAAATTTCCCGCTTGGGCCTTGGCACAATAAGATCTTCGAATTTAGTTTCGAATTTATTTTTGAAATGAGTCTCCCGCCAGAATTCGATTAAAGGGAAATTCTATATTAATTAGATCTTCTGTTTTTACCAGAATAGATAAAATTTCGGAGAAAATAATGGTTAGTTACCTATAATTAGATTTTTTTCTGCTAAAATCAACCTCATTTCTTGTCATTTTCACTTGTATATATTTCTTTGTATCTAAATCTAATCAATCTATTATTAGGTACTTACTAATTCTTTCTTGAATCATCTCTCCGGCTTCATTTTTGATTAAAAACTAAATGTTTTTTTTCTCTATTTGGGATGAAATTGAGATGAATTTCCTGGATGTCCTTTTTCCTCCCCCTAACTTGAGGTCTTTTGCGCAGAAAATTTAATTAAAAACTCGGTGAATAGCAATTTTGAGCGCGCGTATGGGTCAAACTTGCAGACGAAAGCCACCCTTTTACACCAGAAATACTGCAAATGAATATTATTTGAATAACAAATTTCCCCAAAGTGCTATCTCAAATAAATGTATTATATATTTTCCTTTTCTCACAAAATTATCAGACTAAATAAACACAGTTCATCATAAAACTATAGTGACAATCTCCTTCTGCACTAGAACACACACGCACACACACAGTTAAATGGGGGTATCAAATTAGAACACATCCCGTGGGAGGCGGTAAAAAGGAGTTATGATTTTTTTTAGCGGCATTGCCATAAATCTCATTGATTGGTTGAAAAAAAATCGTAAACTTATAGTAAAAAAAAATCAAATCATCACATTTTCTTTTGCCAGGAGAGCAAGAATAAGGGACTAAAGAGAGTCGCAACTTCAGGGCATTGGAAGTACTCCGACTCCCACACCGCCTCCATGGGCGCACATGGAGGCATCAAAGACCCACGTGTCCATTTCCGGACAGTAGATCTCCATCGACATGAGATTTGACTCACCATTGTAGCCCCCAATCGCCCAAAGCTTCCCCATATTGGCGCACAGCGCCACGCGACTGCGCTTCACATTCATCGACGCCACAGGCTTCCACGAATCCTTCACGGGATCATAAACCTCAACTGAACTGAGGAAAGTGTTGCCATCGTAGCCTCCACACGCGTACAGCTTGTTGTTGAGCGTCGCGACGCCAAGGCGACACCGTCGATTCAGCATCGGCTTGACTTTGGTCCACGTATTCGTCGCCGGATCATATCGCTCCACCGAATCGAATATCGACAGACCATCGTGACCACCCAGGGCGTAGATGTACTGGCCGAGTGGGGCTACGCCCCCTGCTGATCTGTACTTCATCATCGGAGCCACTGTGGTCCACGTGTCCGTCTTAGGATTGTAGCACTCAACTGCAAAGGAAGGCAAATTGATTCATTTTTTGAAGTCTCTTTTTGGGAAGATCTATAGGTAATAGATTTCTAAGATTTGGGAAAGTAGAGCTGTTTCAAAAGTGATTTTTTTCCGGGAGGGAGTATTATTTTCCTTCAAGAGAGTGTTAAGCTTTAAGCTAACCTTAAGCTTTAATCCAGAATTACTTTTTACCCCAGCCATAAACTAAAGTCCAACCTTAAGCCATTAGTCAGATCAAAAATTATAGTCTAGCTCTAAGTTTAAACCAGCATTAAGCATTAATAAAGGCTAAGGCTTTAAGCCAGTCTTAATTTTAAAGACAGCCCTAATTTTGAAGTTAGCCTTAGTTTTGAAAATAGACTTAGGCCTTTTAGGGCTCCGACAGACCTGCGCTTAGCGTGGAGGCTTAGCATCTAAAACGAGGCTCAGGGTACCGATAGACCTGCTTTTGGTAAAGGAATTTCCTTAGAAAGTTGTTCTGGTGCTTAGGCTAAGCGCAATCCGAACAGACTACAGTTA
>CAKKOB020000745.1:6930-19623 GCA_918844115.2 Phlebotomus perniciosus | reverse complement strand
TTTAGAGCCAAAGACAGGTCGTACGCACTATAAATGCGGCTTAGCATTTAGAAAACAGCAATTTTGATTATTGTCGCACTGAAATTGTCATTGATTGAACTGTCTTCGGCTCTAAACTGGCTAAACCTTCTCTCGGTTAAACCCATGTGTGTAAAGGGCCTTAGTCTAAGCACCAGAACAACGTTCTAAGGAAATTCCTTTGCTAAAAGCAAGTCTATCGAAGCCCTGGGCCTTGTTTTAGCCACTAAGGCTTCTAGGCTAAACCCCAAGTGTATGCGTGCCTTTATAGCAGCAACGCTTTAAGCTAGCCTTAAAGTAAGGCTTATCTTTTGTTAGGGATTCCATTTTTATCAAATATTTGAAGCTAATTTGATAATGAGATCTACCTTTACTCATCAAACTTCACAAATTGCTGACCAAAAACTAAAAATTTTGCTGGCATTTTTGATTTTGAACTGACCTAAATTCTACCGATCAAAATTATTGTTTGACAAAGCACACAAAGCAATTTGATTTGATCCTGATCAAAATTATTTTATCTGCTTATCAAATCTTCTTATTCGTATTGAGAAACTTCTCACGTATAAAGGTTTTTTAGCCAAAGGAAAGAAATTTTGAAAAATGCTACGCTGTGTAAATAAACAGTGTGATTGAAAAAGAAATCTCCTTCATTTTCCGGAAATCGTTGAACACTTCAATGAAGGGGTTTTCCGTTTTTTTTTTGTTTAGCAGACCAGCAAAATGGAGCGTTGGCTTCATCTTTTTGGTCTGAAATGAAAACACAAGTGGCTCAATAATGTGAATTATTCATGAAGGAGAGTTGCTGAGTGGCTGGAGAGGATGTAGAGCACAAATATCTGTGCGAGAGATGCATTTTATAAGTTTTGTATAACTATAAATTTTTGCTCTTATATCTCTTCCTTCTTGGCTCTCCCTCCTCTCTCTCTCTCTCTCTCGCGGCAAATAAAGTGCGCAATTTATGTGTCTCATTCATGGATCTTTATTATGTTGGAATTCCTAATACTGTCACTTTTATCAATTTCACGAGTCTCGGTGAAATTCCTCTCTATATAAGAGGCAGATAAAGTGGCGATTTTCCAGGAGATGCGAGTAAACTTTGACCTCTCATGATAAATTAATATTTTTTCCTATGCTTGAAAATTCAATTGATTTATACAAAACACATACATCCAGCAATAAGATTAATCAGCAATGGAGACGTCTGTTCTCATATTACTTAATCAGAGAAGCTTTGAGGGCTTCTATCTCTCGCTCTCTAACTATAAGCAATTGAATTATTCAATTACACTATAACAGTCAATTGAGGGAGAATGGCTAATTGATGCCACGCGATGGTTTTCTTGGTTGTTTTCTCACCTCTGCAGGGCTTCAATATACACATCAATGGCACTTTCCACTGTTGCCTACGGTATAAGCAGTTGCACAGCCTCCATGAGCAGCTGAAACGCTCTCTGCCCACCCTGGTGCTTCCGTCATTCCCGCCGAAAAAGTTCTTCCCACTCACACCGTCACAGCTGGAGGAGCGACGAGCCAGTCTCGAGCGATACATTCAGTTGGGTGAGTTTCTATTTATTATTATTTGACTTTTTTTTCTATTTGTAAAAGTGCTGTAATTGAGGGAGTTTCCCGCATGTGGGAAATATCGTTATCAGAAATGTTTTGTTTGATCAATAGATTTATTATTTATTTAAAAAGAAAAAGTGAAAGGAAAAGTACTTTGCGGTGTGCCTGCAGAATAGCTGGGTTGAAATCGGTTTAACACTTTCTTGTTTCTAATGTTTCGAAACTCTAATTTTGCGAAACATTCTATGAGTTATCCAAAAAAAATCGACGATAGCACCGTTTAATCTGTTTCTATAATAACGTTAGCAACAAAAAAGTTTAATCGTTTTCAGAGAGCCAAAATCGTTATCTCTTAAAATTTTTTATCAGGTTAAACGTTTTCCAACTATCAGAAATGTTTTCTAAGAATATTTGCTCTCAATTTTTCAAGTAATTGATATTTCTCTTTCATTTATTCTTTCATCGTTTATTAAGATTGACAGTTACTGTAAAAAAATAGTGGAATCTGTAAGAATTCCACTAAAAACGCAACCAAAACTCATCGTATTTGACGGTCTAAAATCGCCTTGTGTTCAATCAAGTGTTACGCCAGTATCCCACGTGCACCATTTCGCATTGTTAAAGCGAATTGACTTGGCGAAAACATACCCCCATTTCACATTCGTATGCGAAGTTGCATGTGTGCGAGTGAAATGGAGATAGTCAGTCAATGCGCGAAAAATGAGTCGTCAATGCAAACTCCCATGCATTAATCGCCGAGTCGAGGCTGTTTACATCGAGACCGGATTTTGCTGTTTATATTGACAGGATTGGATTAGGACTGGATTTGAAGTTGGATTAGAAATGTCCTTAGTCAGGACTATCTCAATCCAACTTCAAATCCAATCCTAATCCAATGCTGTCGATATAAACAGCAAAATCCGGTCTCGATGTAACGAACCTCAATGTACAATGTCTCATTCGTGCAGTTTTCGAGTAGTATGTTCGCCACGAGATGTCGCTTATTTCAGGCGCCAAAATGGAAACGAATTGCATAAAAGAAGCTGAAGGTCATTCAGGACCTCAAAAAAGTCCTGAAATAAGTCCAAGAAAAAGTAAAAAGGTTTGAGGGATCTCAGACGATGTTTAGGGACACAGAAATGGTGTTTTTTTCATGTTTTTACACTGAGCGACTTTCGAGTCAGCTGATGTCAATAAGAGCGATTCTAGCAAAGACGAAACTTGCTCGTGGGATACTGGCGTTAAACTACTTTAAATCATGTTAAACTGTTTAAAAAACACTTGAAAACTTAGAAAAACTACAGAAAACTAGAGAAAATTCATTGAGGGGTCAAAATCCAAAGATTTGACTTCAATCAAACGACGAAAAAACATTTTTCCAAAAAACGGAGAATAGTGACATATCGTCAAAGATAAAAGTTTAATCTTAATCTTTTTGTTCAGTGGGTCAAGATCCCGTCCTGTCGAAATCTGAACTGTTACGCACGTTCCTGCTGAGTGCCCAGCAAGAGTCGTCGTACACAGAGAGTAAGGAGGCGTCACTGGATGTGTACCTGATGAATGGCTTCCGGATAGTGGTGAATGTCTACACGACTGAGTGCTCCACGAAGGTGCTGGAGAAGGCTTGCGACAACATCGATCTGCCACGCGACTACGCATACTACTTTGCCCTCTTTCTCATGCGAAAGGAGAATGATGGGAGTGTAACGTTGACGCGCAAATTGATGGACTTTGAAGCGCCCTTCATCACGCAAAAGATCCTGCGTGAGTGTAAGATTGTCATCAGGAAGAACTACTGGGATCCCTGTTATGATCTTGAGCTCATGAGAGACAATATTGCGCTCAATCTCCTCTTCATCCAGACACTCAGTGACATCGAGCGAGGGTTGGTGGATTTTATTTTTCCATACTTGGCAGAGTAAGTGGGCGTGGCTTATTGAGTAAGTCACGGCCACATTTTTCGGACACGCCTCTTGCATGTTAATAAAAAAAACAAGTTAAACTTTGCAGGGAACAATTTTATGTTTTTTCTTTTTCGTGGGCGGAGCTTATAATTGCATTAAGCCACGCCCATTTTAATATATAATAACGCAGCAGATTATCATGAAACCTTGTTAGTTTTTAATTCCTATTTTCTGGTTCTATTTTTAATGAAAATTTGGATAATGGAGAATAGATATATGTCGATAATGGAGAACTATTTTATGCTCCGCCATTTTGACATTTCCTTTACTCCCTTTACTCTGTTCTAGTGGGCGTGGCATATTGAAGGCGGGACTTGTAACCCTGTAGGCGTGTAGGCTATTAAAAAATGAATTTCTAGCAAAATTTATCAGTTTTCCAACATAAAGGGGCGTTTCTAAAAAAATTATGGGCGGGTCTTCCTCAGGAGATCCCGCTCTATAACCCTGCTAAGTAAAAAAAAGGAGAAAATTGATGTGTTTAGATTTTTGATTGATTAATTAATATTTAGATGGGTTCTCACGACGAAGGAGACCCGTGATCAGCTCACGAAGCTGCAGACGCACGGAAACAAGAAAGAGTTTCTCGAGATGGCGCGGAATCTGCCATCTTACGGTGTTGTGCAGTTCCAGCGAGCCATAGTGGACTATCCGGAGCCGGACACGCAAGCCAATGTAACGATTGGTAACAAGGAGCTCTGCACGCGCACGGTTCTTGGGAAGAAGGTGCAAGAGGCCAAGTTCAAAGTCACACGCATGAGATGTTGGCGCGTCACGACAATTCACAATGTGAGTAACTGTTTGTTTGGTGTTTTGCATTATGTATTACCAGTGACTGGAATTTCAAAGTGAAATCGCTTGGGGGAAGTCTTATAAGAGAAAAGAAATCTGAGACTTTATTTGAAATGAAGAGGAAATGGTTTTTTTCTTTTATATGTTTTCAGCAAAAAAGTTTGAGATCGCTAATTTTTGATTAATGAGAACATGTTTAGATTTTGCAAAACAGGTTTTTAGATCTTTAAAATATATTTGTTAATAATTTAGGTCTCTTACTGAGTTATCAGACGAAGAAAAATCAACCGCATGACTTTATTGCATCAACGCAATAACTGGGCGACAAAGTGTCTCCCTCTCATTTGATTTACATTGGTTAGAAAGAGACATAAAACTGAGCTCATTATTATGTTTTTTGTCCCTTTCTAACCAATGTAAATCAGATGAGAGGGGGACACTTTTTCGTCTAGTTATTACGTTATTAATTAAAATGATTAAAATCATAATTTTATTGAGTTGTTGCAATTGAAAAACGACTTTTTGACTTTTTCAGTAGTTTTTGTAAACAAACTTCTTATCAACAGAATATGAACAGCTTTGGGATCGTTGGAATCGCTAGTTCTTGAGAATCTGCATTGAAATTTGTGATAGGACCAGGTTCTAGGCTCCTAGAACCAATTATTGATTAATTAAATTTCTTATTAATTTGAAAGTCTTTCAGTCGAGTAAAGGTCAACTGATTTCTATCGACGGGAACGAATTATTATCTTTTTCAGTTTTCAAACTTGTTTTAAGCCAATATAAATCCAACTTTGTCCGAAAGTCTCTTTTCAATTGCAACAACCCAATCAAATAACATTTCAGCTATAAAAAAAACATGTTGATTTACCAAAGATTCTTTTTTGGAGCCCTTGGAGACCCTCCAAAGGTCTTTTAAACCAGTTTAGCTGATTAACTTGAATGACTATCCTGCGTTTGAATTTCACAGGACATTCCCAGTGACTCTCTGAACAACCGACACAAGTGGGAGCTCTCATTTGAGTATCTCATGTCGAAGAACTGCCTAAAGTGGATAACAGTGGCCAGTGAGCAGGCGATGCTGATGTCTGTGTGTCTGCAGAGTATGGTGGATGAGTTGCTGAATCAGAAGAGTGGTGCTGATATGAACAACATGCAGGTGCATCGGACAAACTATACACCTCTGGCCTATATAAGGCGTGACGGATCAAGCGGGAGGATTAGCGAGTCCAGCTCCAGTGACACCATATCGAGTCTCAATGACATGGATGGGGCCAGTCAGAGGCGCGTGGCGTCCTCGTCGGTGCGTCGGAAGATCAGGGAGAAAATCTCCACGACGGTGTTCTTTCGCAGTGGCCGAGAGTCCGTCCACAATGAAGCCTTCGAGGGTATTGGTGATGATGATTTATAGGTGAAAACATTTTTTTTTTTCTATATTATACACGAAAAAAAACACAAGAGATAGAGCTCAAGATGCGAGAGGCTTTTTTCCCCTCAACAAAATTGTGGCGAAAAGAAAAAAGTAAAGTCGAACAATAATCCCACTTTTTACACCATTTTTAACTCCCCCAATTTGGGCGGGGATTATTCTAGAGTTCGAAGGAGGAAGGATTTGGGGCGATATTTGACTAATATTAGTGGAAATATTGGAACTAAACGCGATGATTTTAAAGAAGAAACATTTTTGTATATTTTAATTTTTTAATGCCTTAAAATTGTTAATTATTCGAATAAAAATGAGAAACATTTCGAAAATGTGACTAGTTTTCACGAAACAGAAATAATTTTTGTCAAAAATGGTAATAAAAACTACCTTTTGTTTGTATTTGTGTGATTCTTATCTTCGAAAGTGGGTTTATGTCTCAGCTAAGAATACACGACCCGTTTAGACAAATCAAGTAGCCTTTTCAATGAGTTCATTCATGAAAGGCAACTTCTTCAGCTCCATTTACTAAAACAATTGCTTTAATGAATTAACTTATAGAAAAAGCCTATTCATATCGGAGACATTAACTCATTTTTTAGCAGAATTTGAGTCAAGTTCAACTCAATGATAAGATAAATTGCCTTTCGTTTTATTTTTGCATATAAAATTTCCACTCCTAATCTGTTGTTGAAAGGCTCAGTTGAAAGCAGGTTTGCGTCTCAACTAAAAATAGGCCTATTTAAACCAGTCGGTAGGCTTTTCTCACGAATTGATTCATAATATGGAAATATTTCCGGCTCCTACTAAAAACAATTGTGATTTTTATGAATCAACTAGTCGATTTGATCGTTTAAGTCAACAAAATGAATATCTAGCATAGCGAAGACACAAACTCATTTTTAAGCAGGTTTTGAGTCAATGTTATGAATTGCCTTTTGTCTGATTTTTGATTAGAAAATTGGCTGCAAAATTCGCACTGATCTTTTGCTGAATAGCTCAGATGATTATGGGTTTATGTCTCAACTAAGAACAGGTCTATTTAAACCAGTCAATATAGGCTCTTCAATGAGTTCATCAATGGAAAACACTTTTTATTTTTAGCTCCCTTTACTAAAACAATTGCTTTTCGGCCTTTCATGAGCAACTCTTCAAAAAAGCCTCTTCATAACAGAGACACAAACCCATGTTTCTGTCTATAACTCAGCTAAGGATATGCCTGATTAGTCACGTCATTGGTTTTTTCAACAAATTGGTTCATAAAAGGCAATTTTTATGATTCGTTTTTTATACTAAGTCAATTGCGACTTTCATTAATCAAATCGACTTAACTCGTCTAAATAGGCCTATTCATAGTAGAGACACAAACCCATTTTTGGCTGGCTTTCTATCAACTTCATCCCCTAAAATATTGCTTTTCGTTAAATTTTTGCATAGAAATTCACGGAGAACTTATCGTTGTAAATTTTCCCAAGAACTCAAGAATAATCGCTCTTGTAAATGTAAATCTTTGTTGTTTTGTATATTTTTTATAGGACAATTTCTTGCCACTTTTTTCTATTTTCTAAATAATTGTGTATAAATTTATTGTCTCTATTTTATTAATGGTTTTCTTTGTATCTGTTTTTGTGCCAAATACTCTGGAAGAAAAACCATGCAAAATTGTAAAGATCGTGAAATAAAAGAATCACATTTATACCTAGAGATTAATTTATTTGCCTTCAATTTCATTTTTTCTACCCAATTTTTACTTCTCCTTCAGCCAAGCTTCCTTCTCCTCTCGTTCACGGATCACCTCATCCAGGTAGGGTTCCAGATACTTGACATCCTCCTCGTATTTTGTCCACTGCTCCTTGGGCAGGATGGTTTTCGACATGGACAGCTGGAGGGCCCTGATGATCCGGTAGTTGCGGGCATCGTAGACGTCCGGAGGCAAACGACGAATAGCCTCCTTCACGTCGTCATTCTCATACAGAGTATCCTCCCTGTGGAGACCTAAAAGTACCCAGAGAGGATGTCAGGGAATGAATAAAGTCTCCTGGAGGACAAATCTCACCGTATTGATTGAATCCAGACCAATTGTAGACCCATTTTCCGAGAGCAGCTGAAAAAGTTGGGTTATGTTATGTAACATTCTCCTCCCGAAAGGTTTCTGTGTTTTCTCGGAATATTCTGTAAATTCCAGGGAATGAAAGATTCGAGGATACTCACAAGCTACTCGGGGACCCACTCGAGGGGTGTATTGGGCCATTTTCGTCGCGTAAATCAGCATTTTGAGGGCAGAATGCAAAATTTTTCCTTTTTATCACTGTCACTCGCACTAGCATGCAAGTCCGCCACTGACAAGGCCTATTCATGCCCATTAAAGAAATTTCTGTACTCAAGAACTGTCCATAGACTTGTCCCAAGATATTCTTTAACACCCATAGACATCTCTTAAATTCAAACAAAAAATATTTGGACCAATTTTAATGCTAAAAATAACATAATTTTCTGTCTGTCTGTTAGTCAGTGCATTGAACCGCGCACGGACAAATATCTTTAATCAGCTGTGGTGAAGACACAAGATAAATTGACACATTTTCACATGTTAAAAATTTTCTTTATTGACATGCAACTCTTTCTATACAGATCATTGTAACATTTTCCGCTTGGAAACTGTTTTATTTTGCGCACTACTTTGTAACATTTGCTCTTTGTCTTCTCATCCCCTTTTCTGATTGGATAAATGCTTGGCGCACAAATCAAGATCAATTGAGAGTGATCGTGGCATTGCCTCGAAAAGGACACGAGCAGAGAGTCGCCCTATTGATGAGGTGAGAGAGTCACGCGAGTGCACTCGCGTACGCATGTGCCCATAGAAACAGACATATTAATTTGAGAGTGATCCGGAGCTCACAGCGTGATCTCTAATGATTGGGTGCTTATCGTCACCCTGGAATACGGAACCTTTTTTCGTGTCTGACGACCTAAATTTACTCTATCTTTGCTTCTAAGCTAGCTTCTCTCCTCTCCTCGCTTCTTTAACTCTCCACTCATAAGTCTGTCGCGTGTATTGTGGCCTCCTTGAGCCACCCACTGGTGGACATATGCCGGCGAGGAGGAGAAAGTGGGGGAGATGTGATGAGTTTCGGGGTTTTTAATGCCACAATCAGCCGAGGGTTGTTCACCTCTGCTTCTTGTGACTCTTTCTATATATTGATACACTTAGATCACTTGAATATATCGGCACTGGTGGTGTCACTTTTTTCAAGTCGCGCAAATTATTGATAAGTCACTCTATGAAAGATAGAGAAATATGAGAAATATCAATTTCGGGTAATATTTTGCGATTTACAGGTCAATAACACTGTATGAAATTTACATTTGTAGGATTTTAAAGCATTTTGAGAGAAAAAATGAAGTAACTCTGGAAATATGCAAGAGAAAATCAGTTTTCTCAATTTTGTCACCTCTAAATCTTAAATCCATCTTACAAGAAATCAATTGGTTCGCTGAAAAGGCTTATCTCATAACATCTTTTTTTAAATAATAACCGCTTTATTATCGGAGGACAAAATATTTTATTTATGTAAGTATTTTATACAAAATGTATTAAAAAATGATAAAAATAACTCGTTAGAAGTTACAAAATATCACGAAAAATTATTCTTTTAAAACGACAATTGTGACGATAAGTCTGCAGAGTGTCGGTAGACAAGTCGCCAAGGCACGGACTGTCATCGGAAGATTCCTAATACCACTTTATAGGGTCCCTCCGCCGAACGTCCCGAACATCAGCTGGCGGTACGCCTATAAAAGGCCCACCGAAGCCTATTCGCCAGCTATTTCGTCGCGAAACGTCGAACAGTGTGGCTGGCAGTAATTTTGTGAAGAAAGATTCCCTCATAGGGAGTGCCTGTGAACAGAGATAAAGTGCATACCAGTGCAAGCGGAGGCATCAATACATCCGCAAGTGTTTCAATTGAGTCGAATTTAGGAGGCCAGTCCAGTGGAATATTCCACAGTGAATCGCCTGTGTCCTTGGACAATCAATCGCGTGTGTCCCCCGGAAGAGTTCCCCCGTCTGTGCATTGGCTGTGACAAGATAAGAGAGGAATGCCCTGTTGCAAAGACTGTCTAGGTATTCGATACCGCATTAACGGCCTCCACCAGGGATTCAAGTGGCTCCATCAGACCATCGAACTCCACGAGTACCTCATCTCTATGACATCCGACTACACGGATAACAAAAGTGCCTCTATTATTGGGAAACACTACTAGAGGAATCCTCACGCGCTGACGAGGAGTCAAGAGACGAAGGAGAAGAGACTTCCTGGACAAAGAGAGAGCAGGAGAAGGAGAATCCAATCAGCAAATAGTAAAAATAGACACTAAGTGCTGAACAACTCTCAAAGAGATTGTTAAGTTTCGTATGTGTGTGTGTTTGTGGGAGGAAAAGGCTCGGTTTTCTCAATTTACACGTGCTGTGGAAGTGCCGGAAGTGCTGTTAACATCCAGACAGAGAGCTAAAGTATCCTTTTTGAGTGGAAAATCAACTTCCGGACGGGATTTAGCGACTCCCGGAAAGCCTAAAAAATGGCCGCTATTGTGCGAGTGAGAGCTATTGGCTTGAAAGCCACCGCCCTGGTGCCCCATCGGGGCTTCGCCAGTGCCCTCGAGGGGGGCAAGGACAAACGTGCCGATGGTGAGATTCAGAAGTCCGTCTTCATCTCCCAATCCTATGATATCTTCACGAATTTGGCCCTTGAGGATTGGATTTATCGCAATTTTGACTTCAAGAATCATCATGTTCTTATGCTGTGGAGCAATAATCCGTGTGTTGTGGTTGGGAGACACCAGAATCCCTGGGTGGAGGCAAATATATCCGCCTTGGAGCGCAATGGCATCCACTTGGCGAGGAGAAACAGTGGCGGAGGGACTGTCTATCACGATCGGGGCAATCTCAATTGCACCTTCTTTACGTCGCGCGAACGATACAACCGGAAGTATAACCTCAGTCTCATCACGAGGGCGCTATTCCGGGAGTGGAGCATCAAGGCGGACATCTCTGAGCGGGATGACATCCTGTTCCGAGGCAAGAAGGTGAGCCAGAGATTTTTTTCATGGGAGTCAACTGTGAGAAATTAATCTAAGGAGAGGTTTCTTTTTCTTCCTCTTTTTTTTCCTTGAGGGTCAGCAGATTTCAGGAACAGCCGCGAAGTTGGGACAGCCCAATGCATATCATCATTGCACTCTCCTTGTCAACACAAACAAGGATCTGCTGACTCAGGCTCTCACAATGGAGAAGGTAATTAAAATGTTTACAATTTTTTTGTTGCACATAAATTCATTAAGAAGTAAAACATTTTGACATGGTTAGATTTTATAGGGGAAAAAGAACAAAAAAAGAAAGATAAATATAAAAGGAAAATTTTATAAGACTTTATTGTTCTCAGTAGTGTGACGTACTTTTTGCTAATTAAGAGTTTAATTTGGGACGAGTTTCAAGTTGTTTTTCTTCTTGAAAACATAATTATAAAAATGTAATTGTCCTATAAAGATTACCTCATTCATTATAAGTCATACCTAACATTTATATGGCAATAACGGCTTCATTATTCTAGTGAAATTTTTGAAACGGGTCATATTTTGCAATAAAAAAAAGAAATGCCAAGTTTAGACTTGGCGGAGTGCCCCGACACGTTGCGTTTAGGAAAGAGGGAGTTAGTGGAATTATAAAGTCTAGTGTTATACGAACTTTTTTAGTACTGGTCTAAAACTGGTCTAAAAGTGTTATACAAACTTTTTTAAAACTGGTCTAAAAGTGGTCTAAAAGTGTTCTACAAACTTTTTTAGTACTTGTCTGAAAGTGGTCCATATGAGTTGGAAATTCAAAGACCTTTCAAATGAGTACCCACATGACGGGGTTAAGGCTCGAGAACAACTTCCGGCTTTAAACTGGTTTAAACCCGGATTAAGTTTAAACCGGTTTAGGATTGTAGGAAATTCAAAGACCTTTCCATTGAGTACCCACATGATGGGTTTGGGACGATTAAAACCCTTCAAAAGAGTGTTCAAAATCTTTGACATTGAAAAACCGTTAGACGGAATAGTTCAAGGTCCTTGGCATGTATAGACGAAAAGTGTGTTTAGTGAATCTACAAAACATATATTAAAATGAAAAAAATCGCAGGACTAGTTTTCGAGATATACCAAAAAACGTATTTTTATAGGGGATAGGGGGGCTTTTTGGAAAAATGAAGGGCCTGGTCCTGATCCCAGGGTCGACTTGAGGTCCTTCGAAGACCTGAAGTCTCTATCTGCAACCGTTTGGCCTCTAGATCTATAACAGACGGATAAACGAAAATAATTGATTAAGTCTGGTAGAAAATTAACAGAAGAATCGATGAAATGAGTAATAACAGTCTTTTTTTCTGAAATCGGGTTTAAATCACTTCAGATCGACTGGAAATTGGAAAACCTTTCATTTGAGATCTTAAAAGTATAGAGGCCCTAAAGATTCAAATGATACCTGATGTGTCCAATTTCGTTGATTAGAAGCATCAAAGTTATACAAATTCTTATCACAGAGTCAGTGGATACGACATCTAACGCGGAACAACCTTATAGTTGAAAGCGTTAAAAAATTAGGCATTTTACCTAAAAAAAAAAAATAGCTCAGTTTTCAATGAGTGTGGTTAAACCTTTATAAATCAAACATGCCTAGGTTCTATTATCTAAAATAAACTTATTCAATCTCTGCAGAAGTGTTAGTTTTGCTATAAAAATTGGTTAGTTTTTTCCCCTTAAATTTTTAGCTGGGATTCCCATATCCCAGCTTATTGTAATGGGTCACCAAAATGGGGGTCACCGCCGGGGCCCCGGACTAGGGGCGCTCCACGAATTAGAGTCCCCACATTCCGAAAATGATGTGCGCTTCAAAAAGTTCCC